>JAGKTI010013807.1:0-22508 GCA_018397915.1 Birgus latro
GATGATGATGATGATGATGATGATGATGATGATGATGATGATGATGAATGGATGGATGGATGGGTGGTGATAATGCTGGGAGCTGTGGTGCACTAGTACCATTATCAAATGATAGTAACCAGAAGAGGAGGAGTACTTATGATTATTATAATAATCATTGTTTACAGTGGGAATACTATTAACAATTATTTTCAGGATTATCTGAGTTTCTCTTATGTTGGGGTGGTAAATCCACCATGGTCTTCACCACACAGATAATACATCATCATCATCATCATCACCATATCGTCTGTCATTCAACCACTTTGTCCAGTCCTTTCATGGCCATCACCTATGTTTTCATTCATCCATCCACCCACCCAGGTAGTTAGGAGGCTTATATTATGTACGTGACCGAGGCTAGTGGGAATATAATTAATCGACCTTCACTGATGTAAGTAACTTCTTACATGCAGCCAAACATAAATGCAGGCACAGAGCCATACCAGCATACAACACATACCACATTACAGAGAGATACATAGATGTTTTTGTACAGTACATAAAGAATGACACATACAAACACATTCATTCATCCATATACACACACACATCATGATGATGATGATGATGTTGGGCAATGCCAAAGTCTATTCTCTCTCAAGAAATGAATGTGGCTCCTAAAGGAGCCGATGGAGGTGAAGAAGATGAACTTATTGGATGCATTTACTTTTTCTCTGTTTTCTTGGGGAGCAGCACAGCCTCGATGTTAGGCAGGACACCTCTGGGAGATGGTGACGCCAGAAAGGAGCTTGTTGAGCTCCTCGTCATTGTGGATGGCCAACAGCAGGTGACGGGGAATGATACGAGTCGTCTTCTTGTCACGGGCTACATTGCCAGCCAGCTCAAGCACTTCAGCTGCAAGGTACTCCATGACTGTAGCCAAGTAGACAGGCGCACCAGCACCCACACGCTCGGCGTAATTGCCTTTGCGATGGAGATGGAGACGGTGGATCCTGCCCACGGGGAACTGGAGCCCAGCCCTGCTAGACCGGGACTTTGACTTTCCCTTCACCTTGCCACCCTTGCCACGTCCGGACATCGCGTCGTTGGAGTAGTACTAGTAGTAGGACCTTTAGGAGGAGACTAATGCATTTTTTTTTTTAAATAAAGGAAGGTGGATGAAAGAAGAGTGGGTGAGGTGAAGAGAAAGTCAAAAAGTAGGAAGGAAGGGGAAGTGGATAGATGGTGGGCCGACCACCTTGCTTGTTGGTTTGATTGATTTTGCTTGTTTCGTTATTTATTTTTCTATTTTTAGTTTATTTTTGATTGAATTTTTCTTATTGTTTTCATCTTTGTTATTTATTTATTTATTTGTTTTATTTATTTATTTTTTTAAAATCATTTTTTATTTTTTTTATTTTTTTATTATTATTATTATTATTTTTATAATGGTGGGTTGCAGTTGTGTTTGGATGGAGGTTTAGTAAATGGGGATAAGATCTGGGTTATCAGCTATGGTTTTTAGGCTGCTGGGGAACCATTTGTGTAAGCTGAGGTTCCCTTCCTCGATAATGTGTTTTAAGGTGTTGTACGTTTCGTTATCTTGCTGTTCGATTTTTTCACATATTTTTTTGGCCTGGTTATGTAGTCATATATTCAAGGGTTTAGTTTTGGTAATTTCATGTATTTGTTCTGTGGTTAGAGTGTAGGGGTAGTATTGGTTAGTTGCGAATCTAAGGGCCTTGTTTTGGATTATCTGTAGTTTTTTAAGCTGAGTGCGGCTGAAGGTGTGTGTAGGGATGGGTGGATATTCGAGGATGAGGAGGAGAAGAGCTTTGACTAGGTGGGTTTTAATTTTTGTAGGCATGTTTTTAAATCTGATAAAACGGTTGAGTGCTCCAGTTGCTTTTTGTTTCCTGTCATTTGTGTTAGCGAGATAGCCTCTTGAGTTGATCTTAAACCCCAGTATTTTACCCTTCTCTTCAGATTCTATTAAGTCGTCATTGATTATTAGTGGTTCTTTTCTTTTGTTTGCTAATTGGATTACGGAGAATTTGTCAATATTAGTTCGTATTTTCCACTGGTTTTCATAAGCGTTTATTTTCTCAATTTCTTGTTTAGTTCTGTAATTCATAACATTCCTTGATGGGCCTGGATAGTTGATGATTTGTGTAATGTCGTCGGCGTAACTGATGTTGATGCCGTGTGTAGCTTGTGGAATGTTACTAGTGAAGATAGTGAAAAGAGTTGGGGACAGAACGCTCCCCTGGGGAACACCACAACCCAGGGCAAAGCAGGCACCTATGTAATTATTTATCTTGATTTTAGCCCTCCTGTCATCTAAGAAGTCGCATAGGATTTTCTCGGTGATTGTTGGGAGGTTAAGGTGGAGAAGTTTGTATTTTAGTCCTAGGTGCCATGCTGTATCAAAGGCTTTCGTGATGTCCCTGAGGACCATGTGGCATTGTCCTTTGTTTGATTTATTTATTGCAATGTGCTCTGATGCGACGGCAATTGCGTGTGTAGTGCCTCTGTGGTATCGAAACCCGTATTGGTTTGGGTTATGTAAGTCGTTATTTTTTAAGTGAATTCTTAATCTTTTGTTGATTATTCGTTCCAAGATCTTACCAGGGACTTCTAGGAGTGATATTGGTATGTAGTTTTCTACGGAGTGAGGGTTTTTGTTCTTTTGGGGAATTAATTTTATTGTGGCTTCTTTAAATTTGTCTGGGAAATATCCAGCAGAGATGGTAGCATTAAACATGTTTCTTAAAGTCTCTTTGGCTATACTGGGAAGGTTGGATAAAATAGTTTTGTTGAATCGTGAATCTCCTGGGCTGGTCTTTTTCATGTGTTTTTATGATGGCGGTGATTTCTCCTTCAGTGATGGGAGAGGTGAAGATAGTGTCTGAGTCTAGTCTGGCTGGATCTGCTGAATGGTATGGAGTGAGTCTGTCAAAATTGATGTTCAGATATTCTCTTACATTGTTTTCGTGTGTTTAGTTGTTTTGTTCTTCTTGGAATATAGATTCCCAGTGAATTCTATGAGTGGTTTCTTTTTCTGAGGTAGTGTTGCCTGTCTCCACGAGGGTCAAGTATATAGTGTGGGTCTGGGTTTGAGTAACCAGAAAGAGTTTTTATTTTCCGCCAAAAGGTGGTAGGGTCATTGTATAAGTTGGCGGTGTTGGTAATGATGTTGGACCAGTGTGTATTGTGCTCTGTCAACAGTGATGTATGCAACTGTGCTTGGAGTGATTTATATTGTCTAAAGTGTGCTCGTGTCCAACCGTGTGTTTGGGAGTGAGTTCTAAGTGCGTTATATTGAATGATGAGGAGCTGTGTGTCTCAGCTGTGTTTTGGGTGTGTGATTCTTCTGTGTGTAGCTGTGGGAATGTTGTTTCTGATTGCGGAATTGATAGAGGAGTACCATCTCTCAAGGGATTGGTCAATTTCCTAGAGTGTGCCTTCTTCAGGGTTATGGATGTTTACAAAGGCTGTTCATTATTCCTGCTTAAAGTCTTCCCAGTTGGCCTGGGCAAAGTTGGGTCTGGGTGGAATGGGAGCACATACTGGGGCAGTGGAGACAGTGGCAATAATAGGAGTGTGATCGCTGGTAGTAAGGGGCCCAGGGGTAAAGTAGATGTTGTGATGTGCTTTCAGGTTACTTTGTGCTATGTCTGGGTTGGTAGCAGAGTTGTGAGAATAATATGTGGAGAAATTAGGTCCTATGACTCGTATAGAGGTATCGGAGATTTGTCTGGCTAGTTGGTTTCCAACAGTGTTGGAGTTTCTGTTACCCAAGAGATGGTGTTGAAAACTGAGGTCTCCTATAAGGTATACGGGAGTATTTCTTCTGAATAGGTTTATAAAGTCAGGGGTTGGGAGGTATGGTCGGCTAGGGGGGAGGTATGCTCTGGCTATTATGATTTTTCCCGTGTGTGTTTGAATTTCTGCAGCTATCATGTCTGATATAAAGTGATGGAGGATTTTGTACTGTATATTGTTTTTTTTAGTGCTATGGCTGTTCCGTCCATGGGGCAATTGAAGTAATTCCTTTTGTGTGTGGAGTAGCCAGGGATGCGTAGGGGACTATGTGTTGGAATACCGTGGCTATTTATCAGGATTATGTCTGGGTCTATGTTGCGGTAAGTGTTAATTAGTCCTAGTCTTCGACCATACCAGTTCAGAACGTTGTGTTGATTTATTTTCATTGTTTGTGTCTTTGAGGTCTAGCTTGGGCGGGTTGAGTTGTTTTGGTAAGGAGATCCAGACCTTGTAGAAGGAATCTTTCTTCTTCAGTGTTTGCTGGTCTGATTAAGTGCTGGAAGTTTTCAAAATTTTCGGAGATTGATCTAATATTATTGATTGCTGTGTCTGTTGTCATGATTTTGTTGTTTTGTTTTACTAGGATTTTGTTTTCTTTTATGGCTTTTGCTAGTTCTCTCTGTTTGTATTCCTTGTTTGGTTTCCATATGGTCGGGAGAATTGCCACTTCGACTGAGTTTTCAGTCTGGTTTATTTCTTGGTCTTCTTCCTTTTCGTTTTCAATTTCTTCTTCTGGAGAGCTCGGGGTTCCGTCTGAGTCATTGCCTGCGGCCTAGTTTGCATAGTTGTTGCCGTGAGCATGGGTTTCCTCTTCATGGGTAGGAGTTTCTGCATCGAGGGGGGGGGTTGATGATTGATGATTCTCCTTCGTTCTCCTCTTCATTGTTGGTGGTAGGTGTTCTAGAGGTCGGATCTGGGGAATTTGCTGTTTCAATAGGTGAGGAGAAAAGTAAGTTTTTTGTTGCTTTTGGCAGGACTGCTCGGATTATTTTGTCAGAGGGGGGATTAGGGGGGAGTTTAACAATAGGAAGTCCATTTAGTGTGCAGCTTTGCTCAAGTATTTTGTTGAAGCTGCCTGGTGTTGCTAATTCGTGCATGTGTGCATTTAAGATCAGTACCATGTAGTCAGAAAACTTGTTTGCGGATGTACTGTTATGAATTACTTCTGTTGGGAGGTTTGGGGAGTTAGTTTGTTTTGCATCTAGGGCGTAGCTTGTTCCTGGGCGAACTGAGGCATGTGGGGGAGCTTGAGGAGTGTTGATACTGTTTCTATTTCCTTCTTTCTGGGACATTTCATGGCTGTGGTGCGTGCTCTCCTCCACAATTGATGCATTTTTTTGTTGTAGACTTACATTTTCTCCATCTGTGTTCGATGGAAGAGCGTTCAGAGCACACCGAGTACTCCTTGGGCTTGGGGCATTCGTTAATGGAGTGGGAGTTGAGTTCATAGCATCTCAAGCAGACTGTGATGTTTATGAATTTCTCAGCTTGAATTTGATGTCTGCTGATACATATATGAAATAGTTTGATGCCTTCCATTGCCTTCTCTGCCATTTTAGATTCTTCATATTCGATTTTCATTGTGTTTCTCTTACCGAATTTGGATATCTGAGTTACTTTGGCCCAGGTGTTTTTCTCGGTGAGCTCGTGTTCTATTTCATCATCGGTGTGACAGTAAATTATGTCATCTACTTTTGAGCAAATTATGCTCCTCTCTGCTTTGATTTCTGGAGGGAGGACTGGAGAAAAGCCATTTTCTTGTAGAGATTTTTTACAAGTAGGGGACAACAGTGCTTCTGTGTCTTCTTCTGATGCTGTGGTGGCAATAATGAACTCGTTCGTGGCATGAAGCCCAGTGATTTTGATGTTGGAAGGGGCAATTGTTTCCAGTAATTTCAGTTTTGTTTCTGTTTCCTGGGATGATCTATGATTTTAAGCCTACCCATTTTCGTGATTCATGGGGATGTATCCTAGGGAGAGCAGCTAGTGTCTACGTAGTAGCCCCTCCCACCTAATATCTTAAGCTGGCAACAGGAACTTATCAGCTGGCAATCCGGTAGTTCCCTACAGTGACGGGGGCCTAAACTCCCCACCCTCTAAAGGGCGACGCAGGAGACCCCGTCACTGCCCCTTGAGGGACTTTCCTAACCTAACCCTAACAGAAATGCCTACCCTTGCCGCCATCTTTAACCAGGCCTCTAAGGCCCCCCTTCATGGAAGTACCCTGCGGTACCCCTTCAGGGTTCGGCGTCGTACTACGGCAAGGGACTTTAGTGGCAGACTGGAAAGCCAGCTGATAAGGCTGAAAAAACTAGCGTGGTGAAATCAGCAAAGTCGGAAAAAACGCTAAAATGCGTCAGGCGAGGATCAACAAAAACATCTAAGGGGAAGTGAAACCAAGTTTCGCTGACACAGTGCGGGAGCTAGAGAGCATGTTTGTTGCTAATGAGGGGACGAGGTGTTGCTCTTACGGTTGCTGGGCTGGAACTGAGATGAGATGGGGGACACACGTTGTTGTTGTTGTTGTTGAGATATTTCCACCTGACATAGTCAGAGTTGAAGTGAACCTAGGATGGAAGGCCCGCCAGTGAAAATCAGATATCAGGGGTAGCTGGAGCTGTGCTGGAAATATTAACATAGAAATTGTACTGGGGCAGTTATCCTGGTGAATAATCCGGGTTTTTTCTTCCTTAAATTAGAAAGTATTGTATCGGCGAGGGCGTGAGGGTCGATGGAGGCAAATGGGTCGAAGGTGGAGTCCTGAGGAGACTGGAGGAGCTGATCGTGGACAGAGGAGGTGGAAAGGGAAGAGGGAGAGGGTGGGAGACATGGATTGTCCGTCTCCATCTCCTCGGCAGGAAGTGGTCGTGGTTTCTTCCCCTTCTTCTTTTTCCTAGGTGCAGGAGGGGGCGACGGAGAAGCACGAGCCTCCTTGATGGCCTGGATGTCTCCTGCTGGTGTCCCGTCAGGAGTTGATTCGGCTGGCTCGATGATAGCAGCTGGTGGTGGTGAAGGAGGGGTGTGATCATCCTCGTCCCTAAGGATGGAAGGATCGGGAGAGGCGGCCCTACTCACAGCTGCTGACAGCGGGTGGCTGTTGCTCTCGGGTGTGGCATTTCCACTTCACCAGTACATCGAGGGGGCACAGGGCGGCGCCCTTGAGCCGTGGGGCGCCGCCGTGCATAAGCAGAGCTTTGCACAGCTACACCTCCTGGCCCAGTGACGCCTCTAGCCTCGGGACCCTTCGGTGAAGCTGGAATTCAACAGTCTCACCCTCGCCTAATGAGCGCTTAAGACGTCGTGAGGTGACAGCAGTGATCCCCAGACGATGTACAAAAACATCAGTTCCAGTGTCCTGGCGCATGATGAATCCGCATCCCGCCTTCACACTGTACCACTTGACAACGTCTGTGATGGTCTGCGCTCTGGGCAACTCTCCTGTGTCAGTTGTGGCCCCCCTCGACGGGTCGTAGGCCGAGACACGAAGAGAAGTCATCGCTGAAAGGCATGATAGTCTTTGGGAGCAGGAACCCACGTTTCACTGCCTGGGGGAGAGCTCTGAACACCACGGCTGCCGCCCCAAGAATGTCCGGGGACACACTACTGTTGTTGTTGTTGTTGTTGTTGCTGAGATTCTTCCACCTGACGTAGTCATAGTGGAAGCGGGCCTAAGGTGGAAGGCCCGCCAGTGAAAGGCAGATATCAGGGGTAGCTAGGAGCTATGCTGTAGGAATTAATTTGGAAATGGTACTGTAGTAGTAATTCTCGTAAATAATGCCGGATGATTTTGCTTGAGTTTAAAGTGGACTTTATCCGCGAATGCTCGAGGGTCGTCAAGAGGGTTGAAGGTGGAGGCGTGAGGAGACTGAAGGCAGAGATCACTGGCAGTGGAGGTGGAAGGGGAAGAGGGAGAAAATGGAAGACATGGATTGTCAGTCTTCATCTCCTCGGCAGGAAGTGGCTGTGGTTTCTTCCCCTTCTTCTTTTTCCTGGGTGCAGGAGGGGGCGATGGAGAAGCACGAGCCTCCACGACGGCCTGTAGGTCTCCTGCTGGCCCCCCGTCAGGAGTAGATTCGGTGACCTTGATGATAACAGCTGGTGATGGTGAAGGAGGGATGTGATCGTCCTCGCCCCGAAGGATGGAAGGATCGGGAGAAGTGGCCCTACTCACAGCTGCTGACAGTGGGCGGCTGTTGCTGTCGGGTGTTGCGTCCAAGGGCAGGGCAAGGGTGTTGGTGGAGGAGGAGGCACTCGCTCTGGTAATGGGAGCGTCGAGCTGCAGCCTTTGTCGTGGTGTTGTACGAGGTTTGGGAGGCTGCAGCGTGGTGAAAAGGGCTGGCCGAGCATCACGAGCGAAAGTCTGTGGAATGATAAGGCGTGGCAGCCCGTTCTTCTCAAATATCTGGGGGAGTAGAACGAGCAGCGCCTCCTTATCACTGCCACAGAACGCCTTTGCCGTCGCAATGCACATAGCAACGATCGCTTCCACATCACCAGGACATCGAGGATCCTCCGGCTGACCTCCACGAGCCGAGGGGCGCCGCCGTGAAAGGGCAACGCCCTTCACAGCAGCTCCTCCTGGCCCAGTGACGCGCTTAGCCTCGGGACCCTTCGGAGTCTCGATGATGCAACGACCGTCTCGCCCTTGCCTGAGAACGAGGGGCGCCGAGAAGAGGACGCAGCGATCCCGGAACAGTGCACGAATACATCGGCACCAGTATCGTGGCGCCGAATGAACCTGTACCCCGCCCTCACGCTGTACCATTTCACGCTGCCTTTGATGGACTGCACTCCTCCTTCAGGCCCAATACATAGTGTTAGCCCCGCTCGACGGGTCTTAGGCTGAAGCAGTAGAAAAAGAGGCCATGGTGAGGAGAGGAGGAGATGTTGCTGCCACCACTGCTGGACGAGAACTCCCCGGGGAGGGGACACAACTGTTGTTGTTGTTGTAGATTTTCCCACCTGACAACGTCAGAGTGAGAGCAGGCCTGTGGGCCCACCAGGGAAAAAAACTGCAGGTGGAAAGCAGGTGAACTAGCTTCAGCTTGTGTTGACTTTGTGGTATTTAAGTATAGCACGGACGACGTAGTCTAAAATGGCCTCGTCGTCGGCGTGACTCTTGCTCGTGAGAAGCAGACACTCTGCGTGGCGGTCGTGGAACTGCTGACGGCGTACATGGAGGTGGTAGAGGGAGTCCGTGACGTCAGAGAAGTTGGCCTCGTTGTAACGATCTTGTTGTTCGAAGATCTGATCCACTGAGAGAGACTCGAGATAGGCGCGAGTTTTTTCTCTCAGTGGAGGGAGGCGGGCCAAGACTTCCTGAAGGTGATCGGCAGTGGCGGTGGCGGCAGGCGGTGGAGATGGTGGAGGAGACGTAGGATGGTATGTCTCCATCTCAAAAGGTGGTGGAGGCCTCGCTTTCTTCCCCTTCTTTTTTTTTCTTCTTTTTCCTCGGCTCGCCGTCAGCAGCAGGTGGAGAGTCGAGGGCAGGAGGTCCTTTTCTTCCCTGTCAGTGGAGGGGACGGGAGAAGGAGCCCTTTTCTCGGCTACTGACGGCGAACGGCGGGAATCTTCAATAGGAGCTGGCTGGGTTGTCTTGGTGGGCGGTGCAGTGACGGTAGTGGCGGTGGCAGCAGTTGCTCTATTTAGGGGAGCATCGAGCTGCAGCCTAATCCGCGGTGTTGGGTGGGTCTGGGAGGCTGCAGCTTGGGGGCGCGACGCTCCTGACGAGGAGCAGTACGAGTATCACGGGCAAAGCACTGCGGGATGATAATGCGCGGAAGCCCGTTCTTCTCAAATATCTGTGGGAGAAGAACAAGCATCGCCGCCTTATCACCGCCACAGAATGCTCGTGCCGCCGCGATACACATAGTGACTATCGCGTCAATCTCCCCAGAGCACCGAGGGTCCCTGGGCTGACGATCCCGAGCCCAGGGGCGCCGCCGTGCAAGAGCAGAGCCCTGCACAGCTGCACCTCCAGGCACGGTAACGTTGATAGCCTCGGGACCCTTCGGTGTTTGTAGGAGATTGAACACAACAGCCTCTCCCTCGCGCAACGGGCGTTTCCGGCCCCGTGAATTGGTTACATCGATCTTCAGGCGGTGCACAAATACATCGGCGCCGGTGTCCTGGCGCCGAATGAATCCGTACCACGCCCTCACGTTGTACCATTTCATGGTGCCGGAGGTGGTGTGAGCCCGTGGTGGCTGGAAACCTGCTGTAGTATTAGCCCCCCTCAACGGGTTGAAAGCTGGAGCAGGTGGAGAGGACGTCACAGGGGAATATGTTGCTTCTATTGCTGCTGCACCGGGGGCACACACCTGCTGAAATCCTTATATGTGATTGATGCCAGATCGCAGCCCCGCTTCTGCCGTGTTCCCATTCGTGGATGGGATTGGGCCGGATCGGGAAGACGGGTATTTAAAAAACCACAGCCACTCGCAGCCCGGAGCCCAGCAGCTGCATGGGTAAGACCGTTCTTCATTCGTCTCTCTCGCTGCTGCACTTCTGCCAGTTGTTATGGATTCCACTGCTGCTTCAGCCTTCGACCCGTTGAGGGGGGCACCCAACAGCAGGATTGAGTCGCCTAGAGCCACGAAGATCTCTGGAACCGTGAATTGGTTCAACGTGAGAGCGCGTTACGGGTTCATCAAGCGCCAGGACACTGGTGCTGATGTATTTGTACACGACTCTGGGATCGTTGCGCCGAATCCACGGCATTTCCAGCGTTCACTAGGCGTTGGGGAGACTGTGGAATTTAGTGTCATTCAGGCTTCCAAGGGTCCCGAGGCTAGGGATGTCACTGGACCGGTAGGTGTCGCCGTGAAGGGCTCTGCCCATGCACGGCGGCGCCCCCCGGCCAAGAGACATCGGCCTGGGGGTCCTGGTAGTTCTCGTGACATAAATACCTTAGTTACGATGTGCGTCGCGACGGCTAGAGCTTTCTGTGGGGATGACAAGGCGGTTCTGGCTGTTCTCCTCCCTCAAATCTTTGAGGAGAACGGCCTACCGCGCCTTGCCATTCCCCGTAGCTTTGCCCGTGACACTCGTCTCCCCCATCGTCAGGAGCGTCAGGCCCGGCGCCAGCAGCCGCCACCACCTCGCACGACACCGCGAAAAAGGCTGCGGTTGGATGCTCCTCTCAATAGGGCAACTGGCACCTCCAATTCCGCCTCTCAGATCGCCGACCCGGAACCGGAACCGACTCAGGCCATGGACCTCGATATCGTCCTTGGGGAGACTGTTGTGGAGGTTCACCCCCCTCCGTCAGGAGCTGAGGAGGAGCGGATCCCTTCTCCCGTCCCTTCTGTCCATCAGGACGTGGATCAGTCCCCCTCCTCTCCCTCTCTATCTGCTCCTGATGTTGTGGAGGAGCCTCTTCCACCTTCTCCACCGCCGACTGCCACTGCTCGTCCCTCTTCTCCACCTCCACCTAAGGAGAAGAAGAAGAAATCCAAGTCCAAGAAGGGCAGCAAGGGCAAGCCCGACCCTTCTGACGTGTCTGGGCGTATTCGGGCTTTACTTCCACCAGTACACGCCCGCGCCAACCTCGATGCCACCGCGGATACGGACCTCGAGGATTTGCTACGTGGCCTCACGGAGCCTATCAACGATGAGGATACGTTGCCTCTAGTCTACCAGCAACTGTATCTGAAGTTCCGTGAGGCGTACGTCTCTAACTCCCTCTCTCCAGCCCAAGAGGACGCTCTCCGTGAGGGCATCGGGTTTGATCCGCCGCGAGCCGCCCTCGTCCATTACATCGTTTGCAGGCTGCTCTCATAACCTGCTGCACTCAGCTGCATCTGCTTGCTCCAGCTCTGACTTCCTGCTGCCTTGCCAGTCTGCTTAGGACTGGCCCTGCTCTTATTTATTTATTTTATTTACATTTTATTTCCGCCACTCCGCTTTTTTACTTGCTTTTGTCTGACGGGCTCTTTGTTTGCCCGTGTCCCCACAGGTTGGGGCAAATATTCACACACACACACACACACACGGCCCGTCCCGCCCTGTCCTCCTCTTCGACCTGTGCAGCCGGCCACACCATCTACCGCCTGCCCTCGTCTTCTTCCCTGCCTTTGCTGCCTTCCTCGTCATTCTGTCTGCCTGCTGGTGCCCCGCTTTTACATTTCCGCAGCGCGCTTTTGTGCGCCCCCTGACGGGCTCTTTGTTTGCCCGTGTCCCCACAAGTTGGGGCAAATATTCACACACACACACCTGCCGAGGAGATGGAGACTGATAATCCATGTCTTCCATCTTCTCCCTCTTCCCATTCCACCTCCACTGCCAGTGATCTAGTCTCCTAACGCCTCCACCTTCAACCCTCTTGACGACCCTCGAGCATTCGCGGATCAAGTCCTCTTTAAACTCAAGTAAAATCATCCGGCATTATTTATGAGAATTACCACTCCCGTACCATTTCCAAATTAATTCCTACAGCATAGCTCCAAGCTACCCCTGATATCTGCCTTTCACTGGCGGGCCTTCCACCATAGGCCCGCTTCCACTATGACTACGTCAGGTGGAAGAATCTCAACAACAACAACAGTGTGTCCCAGGACATTCTTGGGGCGGCAGCCGTGGTGTTCAGAGCTCTCCCCGAGGCAGTGAAACGTGGGTTCCTACTCCCAAAGACTATCATGCCTTTCAGCGATGACTTCGTGTCTCGGCCTACGACCCGTCGAGGGGGGCCACAACTGACACAGGAGAGTTGCCCAGAGCGCAGACCATCACAGGCGTTGTCAAGTGGTACAGTGTGAAGGCGGGATACGGATTCATCAGGCGCCAGGATACTGGAACTGATGTTTTTGTACATCGTCTGGGGATCACTGCTCCCACTTCACGACGTCTCAGGAGCTCATTAGGCGAGGGCGAGACTGTTGAATTCCAGCTTTACCATACACCGAAGGGTCCCGAGGCTAGAGACGTCACTGGGCAGAGAGGTGCAGCTGTGTAAAGCTCTGCTTATGCACGGCGGCGCCCCACGGCTCAAGGGCGCCGCCCTATGCCCCCTCGATTTACTGGTGAAGTGGAAACAATTGTCACCATGTGCATTGCAACGGCGAAGGCGTTCTGTGGTGACAAAAAGGCCGCGATGCTTGTTCTTCTCCCTCAGATTTTCGAGAAGAACGGGCGGCCGCGCCTTGTTATCCCACGGAGCTTCGCCTGTGATACACAGCCTGCCCTTCGTCAGGAGCGTCGCGCCATCACGCTGCAGCCTCCCCAACCCCGCACAACACCGCGGAAAAGGCTGCAGCTGGACACTTCACTAAACTGGGCGACTGCCTCCTCCTCCAACACCTGCGACGCCCTTGGACGCCACATCCGACAGCCACAGCCGCCCGCCATCAGCAGCTGTGAGTAGGGCCGCCTCTCCCGATCCTTGCATCCTTCGGGACGAGGATGATCACGCCCCTTCTTCACCACCACCAGCTGCTATCATCGAGGCCGCCGAACCAACTCCTGACGGGGCACCAGCAGGAGACCTCCAGGCCATCACGGAGGCTCGTGCTCTTCCATCGCCCCCTCCTGCACCTAGGAAAAAGAAGAAGGGGAAGAAACCACGACCACTTCCTGCCGAGGAGATGGAGACGGACAATCCATGTCTCCTACCCTCTCCCTCTTCCCCTTCCACCTCCTCTGCCCATGATCAGCACCTCCAGTCTCCTCAGGACTGCACTTTCGATCCATTTGCCTCCATCGACCCTCACGCCCTAGCCGATAAAATTCTCGCCAAATTAAAGAAGACAGACCTTGGATTATTCACAAGGATAACAACACCAGTACAATTTCCATATTAATATTTCAAGCACAGCTCCAAGCTACCCCTGATATCTGACTTTCGACCTTCACTGGCGGGCCTTCCACCCTTGGCCAGCTTCCACTCTAAGTCAGGTGGAAATATCTCTACAACAACAACATTCCTCCTCCGCATTCATTCATTCCCCAGCAGCCGTAAGAGCAAAACCTCGTCCCCTGTCTCACTGAGCGTTGGGGTCAAAACTCCTTAGAGTTTCTCGCTACTGCACGCAAAACTCGAAGCTTTCACTCGAGATTCCTGATCGAGCACCTGTTTTCTTCTCAAGTAATCTTTCCATGCTTAGATAGACTGTTCTGGTCCTGATAGGCTCGCCCATTAGAGACTCTGGTGTGGTACGACGCCGAACCCTGAGACCATTGGCACGAGGGGGCCCCATTAGGGAGTGGTTATTACATAGGAAACCAAACAGCAACAGACCTTCTGGTCCTTTCGAGGCTGCTTGTTACAGAGAAGGCTATGACTACAAGATCTATCTCTACATGCTGAAGGATAAGGATAGTAAAGCAAGAAGGCTCCCCCCACCTCCAAACCCTCCAGGAAAAAAGTGAGAAAACCACCATGCAGCATGGAAAAACTGACATGGAAATTTCATAGGAAATACTGGAGAGGAAGGGTCACATTCTATACTGCTTTCTGTAAGCTACCTGTCTGAGTAACCTGGAAGAGAAAATAATCAAATAAAATAATAGCTACGGTATGACATTATAAATGGGTACGTTGAGTTAATGGAGCGTCTGTAGGCATAACAACGTGAATACGGTAATCCCGTTGCCTCAGTTGGACTCTGCGGTAATTCAAAAGATACAGATACACGTGAATATAGCTAATTACTCCCTTGGTCTCGGTTGGACTCTGTGGGAATTCAAAAGTTACAGATACACATAAATATAGTAATCCCGTGGTCTCAGTTGGACTCTGCGGGAAGAAACTTAAAACATTATCACCAAAACTACAAAAGTAAGTTATTCTTTTTTTTTTTTTTGTCCGACACTGGGCATAGGCTTCACAGCCTGCTATCAAGGCCCAGTCGTCCTCCTACAATCTACATGTCACCACTTCGGCGCTTAACACCCACCGTCCATATTGAATACATGCTAGGGCTGTCTCATACTTGTCTATTTTGTTTTTGAATGTCTTAATTGAGGTACTGTTCACGATATCTGAGGGTAATCTGTTCCAGATATTTACGACTCTGTTGAAGAAGAAGCATTTTGTTTCATGGGATTGGAAACGCTTTCCCATAATTTTGCAGCCGTTACTTCTAGTTTGTCTCGACCGGTCTATTTCAAAATATTTATTCATGTCTAAGTTGTCATATTCCTTCATGATTTTGAAAACTTCAATAAGATCACCTCTTAACCTGCGCTTCGTTAGACTAAATAGTTTAAGTTCCTCGAGGCGTTCCTCATATGGTTTGTTTCTAAGTCGTGGTATCATTTTTGTGATTCTTCGCTGTATTTTCTCTAATTTTTCCATAACCTTTCTGCAGTATGGAGACCAGAATTGCACACAATACTCAAGATGGGGGCGCACTAGCGAGTTGTACAAGGCAAGTATGACTTTCTGATTTAAATTCAAAAATTCTTCCAATAAAACCCACCAGCTTGTTTGCAATTTTAACCGCCTTGGTACACTGCTTACTCAGTTTTAGGTCATTTGATATTATCACACCAAGATCCTTTTCATTGTCTGTACTTGATAACTGGACATTATTCATTTTGT
Source organism: Birgus latro (assembly GCA_018397915.1). Classification (NCBI taxonomy): domain Eukaryota; kingdom Metazoa; phylum Arthropoda; class Malacostraca; order Decapoda; family Coenobitidae; genus Birgus; species Birgus latro. The sequence goes on from JAGKTI010013807.1 coordinate 15,347, forward strand.
AATTCGCATGGACGTTGTTACTTCCAATATGAAGTACTTTGCATTTCTCCGTATTGAATTTTATTTGCCATTTTTCTGCCCAGCACCAGAGTGGGCTTTTTTCTCTAATAGGGTTAGGAATCCAGGGTACTTCTTTGGCCTTGCAAGTGGTCTCTCCCTTTAGAGGGGGGGGAGTGTAGGTTAGAAGCCCTGGATTAGGCAGGAAGGACCGCTTAGGTGGCCTTTTAGTGGCCAATAGAATTACTCAAGCATCAGTTACTCGCACTGGCATGTCAGGACTCACTGTTTACTCTAAACAATAGACACTACACCATGAGTAGAGTCAGACTAAAACACCCCAACCCTCAAGGGCTCACAGGAATACACCAGTTGCTGGAAATTGCTGCCCCAGCACGCATCAAAATAACTGCTCTTCAATCCTCCAGAGACAGTATAATTGCTGTTACAGCCACAGACCAAAATGCGGATCGCCTCCTGTCAACCCCAGTTATTGATAAACTAAAAGAGGCTAATTTCACCCCCATCTTACCACCTCATGTACGTGCCAGCAGAAGCATCATCTGCTCAAGAGTAGATAACTGGATCTTTCGACACACAGAAGAAGAGATCCAGGAAGAAATCACAAACACTCAGGACTGGGCAATAGTAGAGAAAGTCACTGAATTCCAAAACACAAAAAACAATGCCTTTAAGATAGAATTTAAGGACACGAAAATGGCAAACAAGGCAAGAAAAGGACTTCTCCATAGCTAACCACCAAATTCACGAAAATACCTACATCCACATGAACACCTGCTACAAATGCTACCGCATCGAAGAACACAGCACTGCAGAATGTACTATGGCCCCTGAAGATAAAAAATGCTCAGAATGCACCTCAACAGACCACCATTGGAAAGACTGCAAAGCCACAATGAAGACCTGCATCAACTGCAGTGGGAATCATAGGACACTGGCCATGCATTGCCCTATCAGAAAAGAAGCAATAAAAAAGAAAAAGGAACAGATGAAAAACAACTCCACCAAACCTAACTCCTATGCTCAAGCTGCACACAAAGACCAGAGAAATAGTTCACAAACCGAACCAGCCACACCCTTGCAAGACATCTCCACTATAAACAATGAAATAGCAACATCAGTAACTGCATACATGGTAATCATGTTACACTCCCACATGATGAACACGGTGGAACCAGGATCCTTCTACAAAACCTTCGCTGATCTGAGCAAGAAAAACGGGCTCCCGACTATCAACTTACAAGAAAACCCCCCATCTTCAAAGATCATACCAGACATATACTCCCAGCACCAACCATCCATGCTTCAGCAAGAAATGATCATCCAACAAGCACAAGATAGAACCAATATTCCAACACCATTGGAAAATCAACCCTCCATAATGACCAGCTCCATCCCAACTACAGTACAGAACAATCTTCTAACTGCAGTTCACATAACCGAAGACACAAATTACAATCAATCTCAAAATACAAAAATAACGACTCACACCCCAGCCCAGAAAAACATGTCAGAACAACAAGAACAAGAACAGGAGTCATCCGAGGAAGAAGAGGAAACCACCGACCCCTCTGATGACACTGACTGTCCAGAGGCTAAAATAATCTTAAGTGAACCAAAAAGGAATTATTCATAAACCTCACTTGAAAACTACATCAAGAAAAAACTCAAGTCTGGAGAAGCAGTCTTCCTTCGACACGGAAAAAAGGTTGATATAACCAATGCCTTTGTATACACCAACCATCTTGTAGAGGCAGGAGGCCTAGAGAATGTAGTCAAATTAGTCGATGCATTAGAACTCCGGATACACTTCATCACACATAGTGAAAAAGCCCCCCCAGCCAATAGACCCCAAAGGAAAAAAACCATGCTAATCCTCCAACATAATGTTCTCAACTGGAGAGGCAGAAGCAACAGCCTAGCCAACATTTACAGAACAATTGACCCAGATGTAATTTTTAGATAGCCATGGCATCCCGTCTCACCTACCACTTAAAATTGCGGGATACACAACTCACAAGAAAAATCACTCCAACCAACCAATGGACGGAACTGCAATCGCAGTTAAAAATAACAGAAAATTTAAAATCTTAGACTCATTCATCTATGACATGTTAGCAGCCGAAATTGAAACAAACACAGGGGCCACTGTCTACCTACCCCCAAGCCGCTCCTACCTCCCCACTCCAGACTTTTTTCAACTCTTCAGGAGAAACACACCAGTATACCTCATAGGCGACCTAAATGCAAAACACAGAGTATTAGGCACAAGTACACAAAACACAGTGGGTAAACAGCTAAACGACTTAATTACAGACAACACACTAAAACACATAGGCCCTCACTTCCCCACCTTCCACTCCCGTTCTTCCTCCTCGACACCAGACATTGTAATTTCAAATCTACGCACATACCATAACATACACCTCTCTCAAGGCCCCCTTACCACTAGTGACCACATCCCTATCATAGCTAAAATATCTACTTCGCCTACCATTATACCCTCTCAACCACACCCAAATTTCTTGGCAGCTACTTGGGAAAATTTTAAATCAAAAATAAATCAAAATTTATTAAGCTTCCCCAGTGCTGAACACCCCTCATTGGAAGAAACAGACCAGTCCATATCGTCATGGTACAACACTGTAGACGAAGCCATAAAAAACATCCCTATTACAACACACAAAATAATCACTGCACCCAAACATACACAGGACACACATCTCATACAGATTCAGTACACAGCCCTCAGACAACACTCTGTAACACACGGCTGGACCAGAGCCCACTACCAAAGATACAAAACTCTGCAGCTACAACTACACGAAGCCCTAATGGAAGAAGCAAACGTACACTGGAGCAACATACTGACCGAAACCTCATCCACATATATTGATCCCCCAACATTCTGGTGAAAAATCAACTCACTTCTAGGTCATGAAAATCAACACCCACGTTATATGATCGACGAACAGGGAAGAAAACAACACAGCCTGGAGAAACAAGAAGCTGTGCATCGTACACTCTGGACAACAATATTCTCCAATGACAATCTCCCTCAAGGTGATGAAGAAACAGAGAACACAGTCACTGAATTCCTTCGACAAAACATACATAGAATAACACCCTACGAAACTGCCGACCCGACCCGCTTAGACCTCGCAAACCCACTCACCAGACTTATCACCGAAGGTGAAATCGTCGAAATTATATAAAAAAAACATGCCCCGGGGAAAGTGGCATTAACAAAACCGTCCTTACTCACCTCCCAGAACCAGCCATTAAACGTCTGTGTGAAGTACTCAATGCGTCATTATCAGTTGGATACTTCCCAGATGCATTCAAGAAAGCTACAATAAGACTCATACCTAAACCTGGAAAAAAACCGCACTTCCCTGAAAACTTCCGCCCGTTATCCCTCCTAGAAGTCCCTGGCAAAATCCTTGAAAGAATATTAAATAAAAGATTACGTCTCTTCCTTGAAACAAGCAATATATTTAACCCATTCCAATATGGCTTCAGGACAGGAAGAGGCACAACCCAAGCCATAGCAATAATCACGGAGACGATTGCCCTAAAAACTGCAAATCACGGACAGTGCCATGTGGTTCTCCGAGATATCAGCAAAGCCTTCGACAAAGTATGGCATCTGGGCCTTAAATACAAAATATTGAACATGAGTCTCCCCGAAATATATGAGAGACTGTTATGTGACTTCTTGGACGACCGTACAGCTAGAATAAAAATTAAAGACCACATAGGACCCTCCTTTCCACTAGGATGTGGAGTACCACAAGGCAGTGTCCTCTTTCCAACTCTATAATATCTACCAAGGAAACGCCTACCTCCGATAATGATGTCAACATCTCCTATGCAGATGACAACGCAAATTATAGGATATGCGGGCCAGTCCAGGAACATAATGAACAGACTCACAACATACGGGACTGAAAAGATCAACAAAATAGAACAAGAATGGAAAATACAAACCAAACATCGATAAATTCACAGTCATACAACTAGCCAAACGGAAATCAGAAACACTAATAATTGAAGATAAACTTATAGAATTTCAACCCACTGGTAGAATCCTCGGCCTGAGAATCAACAAAAGAGGGTACACAGACCACATTCGAGAAAGAGTGGGGAAAGCAAGAATAGCACTCACCAAACTTTACAGATTCAAAGATCTAAGCATTAAAATTAATACCCACCTAGTTAAAGCCATGATTCTCCCCATCCTGGAATACCCTCCCATCCCATCCCACACGCTATCAAACAACCAGATTAAAAAACTACAGAAGACTCAAAACAAAGCATTATGATTTGCAACAAACCAACAATACCCATACACAGTGAACGGAAGAAATACACACACTCACCAAGACACAACCAATTAACATAAGACTACACAACTTAACGAAAAAAATATGGACAAAAATAGAAAATCAGAATCAAGAAGCCTTCCAAAAAATAAGAAGAAATGGAACTGATTGAGATCTCTCAATTCAGTAAATGGTTCCCCAGCAGCCTACTAACGTTACAAACGGAACCAATACCACTATTCTAGCTAGCTGGCTACCTCAACAACCACCACATACACACCAACAACCACTCACACACACATGCTTGTGCACACACACACACACACATACATACACTCAGACACACTCAAGATAAACAAATTACATAACTAATTATCAACAAACACTCCAACACAAATAGCAAGACGGACTGCCCGTCACCTGTCCACTCCTACTTCCTTCATAATTTCTCACTTCTCCTTCACCTTTTCCTTCCCTCCCTTCTATCGTTACTTAAAAAAAAAAAAAAAAAAACGATGCATTCTCGTCCTGGCAGCTGTGGCATCCACACCTCTTCCCCACTGCTCGTGAAACGTGGGTCTCTACTCCCATAGACTTTTCCGATGCTTTCTTCCCATGTCTCGGCCTACGACCTGGCGAGGGGGGCCTCTACAGGCAAGGAGCAGTCGCCACGAGCCGATACCATCACAGGGATTGTGAAGTGGTACAACATAAAGGCAGGGTACGGATTTATTCGGCACCAGGACACCGGCGCCGACGTTTTCGTGCACCGCCTTGGGATCATTGCTCCCACTTCACAACGCCTTCAGCGCTCGTTAGGCGAGGGCGAGACGGTAGTATTTCGTCTCCACCACACATCGAAAGGTCCTGAGGCTATAGACGTCACCGGACCGGGGGGTGCAGCTGTGCAGGACTCTGCCTATGCACGGCGGTGCCCCATGACCTGGCGGCGCCGGCCCAAACATCGTCGATGTACAGGGGAGATCGACACTATCGCCGCCACGTGCATCGCGACGGCGAGAGCGTTCTGTGGCGATGACAAGGCTGCGCTGCTCACTCTCCTCCCTCAGATTTTTTAGGAGAATGGGCTGCCGCGCCTCGCCATCCCTCAGAGCTTCGCCCGTGGTGCACGGGCAGCCTCCTGTCAGGAGCGTTGCACCCTAACGCTGCAGCCTCCCCAACCCCGCACAACTCCGTGGAAAAGGCTGCAGCTAGATGCTCCTGTATACAGGACGACTGCCTCCTCTACCACCACCTCAGTAGCTCATCCTGAGACCGAGGACATCCCAGCTCCAACCATGGACACTGACAACAACGGAAGCGCTCCTCCTCTCTCTTCTCCACCCTCTGCTGCCGACCAGCCAGCCGTACAAAACACCCCAGCGGCTTGTGCTTCTCCACCAACACCCAGGAGAATGCAGAGGAAGCGAAAAGCCTCCAACCAAGACTCCTCCCAGATCAACATCACAAGCTCAACACCAGCACAAGAAAAACCTACCGTTACCGCCGACGACATCAACGATTATGTAACGACCAACATGGACGAATTAGTTAAAACCATACTGAAGAATATTCGAATAAGTCAAAACCTGGAACTATACAATAACCTCTCCAAGCAGTTTCCTTTGGACCACTGACCGGGCTAATGTAAGGCTCGGCCTTCACTACAGGTGGGGGAAAACTACAAACGAACGAACGGCAGCGATGCTTTACCCAACTCTACCACTACACCTGACATAATCTTATCTAACTACAACACCCACCACAACATAAACATAAGACAAGGACCTCTTACCATAAGTAACCATATTCAAATAATTGTAGAAATCTCGACATTCCCACTCTACACTCCATGCACTCCATGACCGAATTTCGCTGCTGCAGACTGGGATTATTTCCAAACATACATAAATTTACATCTCCAAGATCTGACGGACCTACATCACGCCACGCCTACACACATTGATAATATTATAAACTCATGGTACAACACTATCACTCAAGCCACAACACTGTACATCCCATCAATGCGTAACAGACCGCTAGCAGGATATACACAAAGCCAAGAGACACAAAACATCATAGCACAGTTCAATGCATTAAGACGACAGGCACAAACAAACGGCTGGACCCAACAACACTTCACTACATATAAAGCACTACAACACCTACTACACACAACACTTCAAAGAGAATATATGGAGACTTGGGCTAACCTAATGCAAGACCTCTTGCTCACATACAACGACCCCGAAACATTCTGGAGAAAACTCAAAAGTCCATCTGGGCATAACAGTAACGATCCTCCATACATGCTGAACAACCAGAATGAAAAAATATTCACTGATACAGGAAAAGAGGCCCTGCTTAAGGATATCTGGAAACAGATATTCACTGACGACCTAAACAGAGGAGGTCTGCATTCACAAACAGAACTAACAGTAACCCAGTACCCTACAGAACACAAACTGAGGACCACACCGTACAACACAGCAGACCCAACTCGCCTTGACCCAACATCAATTCTCACACGCCCAATCACAAACCCACTGAAAGAATTGCCCATGTGATAGTGGGATAAACAAAACAATATTAAGAAAGATTCCTGATCTTCCCATACATACACTAACACTAATATTAAACGCATCTCTGTCACCGGGATATTTCGCGATCAAATTCAAAAACTCTATTCTGAAATTTATACCAAAACTTGACAAGGACCCATGCCACCCACAAAACCACAGGCCAGTATCACTCCTCGAAGTAACTGGCAAAATACTAGAGAGAATTATTAATAACAGACTTAGAATATATACTGA
>JAGKTI010013808.1:2243-22507 GCA_018397915.1 Birgus latro
GGGGGGGGGTGCTGGACTCTACCCGGGATATAAGTCAGGCCACGGTTAGCTATTAGGCTCGTCCAGTCTTATACTCTGCGTTCCTGGTCACTGAACTTGAGAATACACTGTAGGGGATCACTCGTATGGTATAAGTTAATGCACACAAATATCTGGGTCGAAAGAGCACACACATATGTAAAGTCCACTCACTTCGTTACCACTGGTGGGCCCTAGGTTGATTCCTCCGTCTGGAGGAAGGACAGAGTGGCGCGCCCCTAGACAGGGCCCCACACGTAGTTGTGAGACTAGGGGCTCGGCCCGAAGAAAGCCAGAAGACTGGCCTGTCGTTGAGTCTGGGAGACTCAGGGAGGCCTCACCCACAGGTAAGTCGTGCCCTGGTGTTTGGGGCAATTCCCGGGGCAACTGAGGACCCAGGGCACTGGAACCCAGGGCAGCTGGACTGCGGCAACGGTTAGAGGGCGGTGTCGCTGACAGGGTTGTCACATGGGAACCTCGGGCCGGGGGAGTAGCAGACAGGGCCCAACGTCAGCTGCAGGGTCTGCGGGGACTCTGCTTCGGCTGCTGTTCACCCTGGTAGAGTTGCAGGGAACCAAGGCCTCGGGTGAGGCCTTGTCACGGCTCGGGGGAGGGGTCCTCTCTGGCTGCAGGTCCTCCTGTAGGAAAGAAGTGGACTGTGGCCTGCTTTACATCCGACCTGACGTGACTAGTGGCCAACGTCGTGGTAGCACAGAGGACATCAGCTTCAGTGCGGCTAGTGGCCTGCTCTGCCTTTGGCCTGACGTGACTAATGGCCGACGTCGGGGTGGCCCAGGAGACAACAGCTTCAGTGCGGCTAATGACCTGCCCTACCTCTGGCCCAACATGACTAGTGGCTGACGTCGTAGTGGCACAGGAGGTTGTAGCTCTGGTGCGGTTAATGGCCCGTACCGGGGAGGTGAGAGGACTAGTAGCAGAGGGACGGACTATGGCCGATCCTGCCTCGTACTCACTACGGCTTATGGCCAATACTGCTGCGCCACTCTGGGGGGAACAACTGCAGGAGTCGGACGACTTATGGCCTGTCCTGCCCAGCCGACACGCGTCCGTGCCGCGGCCCTGTAGCGGGGATGCAACTGGGGAACGGACTGTGGCCGGTTCTGCCCCATACCCGGTATGACTGTGGCCGATACCACGGCGTTGCGTGGAGTTGTAAACTCCACCCCTTACCTGGCGAATGGAATTTCGGCCGGAGACTAGGTGCCGGCGACTGCTACTTTTCCGGGTCACCACCTGGAAGCAAGTGGGGCAACGGGAAGTGATACAGGAGCTACGTTCCTGTTCCCAGCCGCTCTGTGTCAGTGGCGGTCCCCCAGTGGTACTGGGGGGGTTGGGGGTGCTGGTGTCGTCTGCTCCGGCCATCGTGTCGTCTGCGGCTCCAATCCCCAACTCCTGTATTTTACTGACTATCAAAAATTCTTTGACTATCTTACTTCCATGATGGAACACATTCTATCCAATTTTTCTTTCTCTGAAATCTCCATTTCAATGTTCACCACCACCTTTGGTTCTGCTCTCCTTTCACTGATCCACCTGGTGAAGAAGCCTACATCTTTTCTATCCTTAATGACCTAGAGCAGCTTGTACAGCACCCTACCCGTATCGCTGACCACCTTGGAGGGAGTTTCATCATACTTGACCTTTTCCTAACAACTAATCCTTCTGCTTACACTGTTAATCTTTTCTCTCCATTGGGCTCCTCCGATCATAACCTTATTACCTTAACATGTCCTATCACTCTGGTATGGCCTGTGGAGCCTCCAAAGAAATGTTGTCTGTGGCACTTTGGAGATGCGGATTGGGAGGCCCTCAGGCAGTACATCTTTGATTTTCCTTGGAATGATTATTGCTTCCATGGCCGGGAGCCATCTGAGTGTGCCTTGCGCATTACTGAGGTTATTCTCTTGGGCATGGAAGCATACATTCCTTTCTCATATCCTCTGACTAATGCAAAAAAGCCTTGGTTTAATCACGCTTATTCTAATACTGTCCGCAATAAGGAGAGGGCCTATAAGAGGTACCGGAGTCAACTTACTCCTGAATCACATCTTTTTTATATTTCTGCCCAGAATCGTGCTAAATCTGTTCTTCGCTCTGCTAAAAATAATTTCATCTGTGCTAAATGGTCTCAACTCTCTAACTCGAATTCTTCTCGCTCCTTCTAGCACCTTGCCAAAAACCTTTCTAACAACTTTACTTCATCATCCTTCCCTCCTCATTTCTACTCTGATGGCTCTGTAGCTATTTCTTCTACTGATAAAGCAGATCTCTGCACTCAGTCTTTCTCCTCCAATTCCACCTTAGACGATTCCGGTGCTGTTTCTCCATCACTTCCCCCCTCTGACTTCCTTATGACTGACATTAAAATTTCTTCAGCTGATGTATCTCCTGCCATCACTGGCCTCAGTACTAACAAGGCATATGGGCCTGATGGAGTCTTACACCCTGCCAAGGTAAACTCTTTCGCCTTTATCTGTCAACTTGTACTTTTCATTCTTGCTGGAAGTTTGCTCTCATTCAGCGAGTCCCAGAGAAGGGTGACCATTCCCAACCCTCTAAATATCGTCCAATTGCTTTAACATCCTGTGTCTCAAAAGTTTTTGAGTCAATTCTTAACAGAAAAATTTAAAGCATCTTTCCTGTCACAACCTTCTTTCTGATCGTCAGTATGGGTTCCATCAGGGACGCTCCACTGGCAATCTTCTCACCTACCTTTCAGACTCCTGGTCATCCTCCTTTCAGGACTTTGGAGAAAGCTTTACTATTGCACTTGACATCTCAAAGGCTTTCGATCGAGTCTGGCATAAATCTTTAATTTCTAAACTGTCGTCCTACTCTTTCTATCCTTCTATCTTGCTTTCATCTCTAGCTTCCTCTCTGGTCGTTCTGTAGCCGCTGTTGTAGACGGCCATCGTTCTTCTTCTAGACCTATCAACAGTGGTGTTCCTCAGGGCTCTGTTCTATCACCAACTCTCTTCCTTTTATTCATCAATGACCTTCTAAGCTGTACATCTAACCCTATCCACTCATATGCTGATGATTCCACCCTTTACCTTTCCATTAAGTTTCTGCAACTTCCATCTCAGCAATTACTTCAACAAACAAGGGATGAGGCTATGGCACACCTAATGTCTGACTTAGCTCGTATCTCTGATTGGGGTAAAAATAATCTTGTTATTTTTAATGCATCAAAGACTCAGTTCTTACACTTATCAACCCGACAAAATCTTCCTCAGGATTACCCACTAATGTTTAATAATGAACAGTTATGTCCTGCATCATCCTTGAACATGCTTGGGGTTTCATTCTCTCGGGATTTGTCTTGGAAAGAACATATTACATCTCTTGTGAAATCTGCTTCCAAGAGATTAGGTGTGCTAAGCCGACTCTGAACTTTCTTTACCCCTGCACCGTTGTTGACCTAGTACATGGGTTTTATTCACCCCTGTATGGAGTACAACTCTCATGTGTGGGGAGGCTCCCCACATGCAGCTCTTCTCAATAGGGTGGAGTCAAAGGCTTTTCGTCTCATTAACTCTCCTCCTCTTACTGATTCCCTTCAACCTCTGTCTCTTCGCCGCACTGTTGCATCTTTATCTCTCTTCTATCGCTACTTCAACGATCACTGTTCCTCTGAACTGTCTGCTTTCATCCCTCCACCTCTACGACGGGCACATAGTACCCGTCTAGCACCCCGCTGCAGGGGGTCACCGTAACGTGGTGGCGGGGCTTGAAGCGTGGTTGGTGGTGGTCCCACTTACTTTGGAGGTGTGCCTACCTTTGTAGGATTCAGCATTTGTTGGCCTCGTGGACCAAGCACCCCCTACATCACTAATGGAGGAGGCCTGCTGGTGATGTTAGTCCCTGACCATTTACCATCTAGGATGAGACTGTTGCCTCCCCACGTGTTTGCCATGCGTGGCGTCCCGTAATGCTGGGAGACGGGAGTCCTGGGGGTTGAGCGATGCTGCATGGTGTGCCCTGAAGCTAGCAATACATCTCTTTGGTCCCTTATTCTAGCTAGACGGACAGCCTGGTTGGGCCTGACCAGGTCAATTGGTTGGTCATGAGTTGGCTAGGCTTAAGTGGACACTGGGGGGCCTGGTGGCTCCTATCATCCTTGTCACCTTTGCCCATGTTCCCCAGTGGTTATCTGCGTATACTCTCCCGCTACCTCTGGGGTCACCAGTGGTGTCCTCCCTGGCATAAGACCTCCCCTTGCTGGGCTCGGTGGTGGGTGGAGAGGTGGAAGAATGAAGTGTTTCTGTGTCTGCATGGATGCTTTGAATAAAAATCATGTTGATGACCGTACCTCTGTTCTCTGCCATTCTTCGGACTCTTCATCCCTTATTGCCACCCTGGAGCCTTTCCAGGCCACTGGGGACTTTCCTTCTCTGCCCCAGCATACAACTGGGAGTAGTAGTAGGTCCTGTTAGGTTGTTTCAGCTCTGGGATTCGGCCCAGATGATACAATATGCCAGAGAACTTTGCCAAATATCTGGTATTGAAGCCATCTGCGATAGGGTTAATGTTGGATTTCGATATCTTCGTTCTCCACCGTGCAATTGTCTCAGATTGTGGTAGGGAACCTAAGATCTGTTCCCAAGTGGATGGAAGCATCCTTATTGAGGTGTCCTCCCCAGAGGAGAGCTCCTGCTTACAGGCTTTGACTTGTATTTCTGGTGCTGCAGTCGATTGTGCTCCCCATGCTACTTTTAACAAATGCAAAGGAGTGATTTTTTCCCGTGATGCACAGAGGCAAGGCTGTTGGAGGAACTGCGATCTTACGGTGTGATCTCTGTTGAGCGTTTTTCGTTTTCGTTTTCATTTTTGAAGGCTCCAACATGCTTGCATGCATCAGCCTTGGTCACCTAATGGCGCCTCTCCGTGGTGCTCGATCTTTGGCAGCCTCCCTGTTCAATCCCTTAACCCTGAGGTCACACTTAATGACCTCATTCCATGTCTTTCTCGGTCTACCCCTCCCAACCCTTCCCCCAGTGTTAACACTTATCACCTCTTGCACCCAATTATCATCCCCCATCCTCTCCACATGTCCACACCACCTCAGCCTACCTCTCCTCATCACATCAATACACTCCAGTCCCATCCTACCTCTCAATTCCTCCATCGTAAACCCAGCCCCCCCAGGCCTTGCACGCAGGGACGCACTGCACATCCACCAAATTATTGTCATTTCTGTACATTTAAACCTGCGAATATCCTCTTCCTTTACTGCCCAGGTCTCACTACCATACAGCATCACACTCCTAACACATGCTGCATACAAAGACCCCTTAGCATGTAAGGAGAGTCCTCTCAATGTCAGGAGAGGCAACAGCTCCCTGAACTTCTTCCAACCACTTCTCACCATAGCAACCGAGCTAGCTCCAGCTCCACCTCCGGCACATAACATGTCTTCCAAATAACAAAACTCTTCCACACACTCAAGAGACTCACCAGCAAGTTCAGCCCTTTCACGCCTAACGATCTCCACCTGCTCTCCCTGACACGCCACACACATGAAATCAGCATTATCTCGCAGTCTACCTCTAATACCACTACATCTCTTGTGCACCCATTTATCACAAATACTACACAAGATGGAATTACTTCCCACACCCTTGTGGCAAACTGCACATGGCCACTCTCCCTCTCCTCTGATTGTACCGCCACCAACCCTAGATATCATCACTTTTGTTTTATCTGCATTTACCCTTAAGCCCTTGTGCCTCATACCATCACTCCATTTCTTAAATCTTTCCTCCACCTCCCCTTCGTTCTGAGCAATCAACACCAAATCATCAGCATACAACATCTCCCACAGGAGTCCATCTCTGAAGTCACATGAGGGGGGTTCAAGTACCGTGATAAACAACAAGGGACCCAAAACTGACCCCTGATGCACACCAACATCCACGGAAAACTCATCACTCAAAACTCCATTCACTCTTACCTGGGTGCGAGCACCAACGTACATGGCCATAACCACCCTAACCAGCCACTCTTCCAACCCTAGCCTTTTCATTGCCCACATCACCACCTCTCTAGGGACTCTGTCAAAGGCCTTTTCCAAACTGATGGTGTTCTGACCTCAACTCCAACCCTCTTCCTGACTTTTGGCAGGTTGACCCTACCTACATCTGTGAAGTTGGCTTGGCCGTCACTTCCTGTGAAGCCCTATGTGCCCACCCCAAGGCAGTGTTTCCACTGTCAGGGGTATGGACATATTAGTACATTTTCTCGTCATGCGCAGGCTGGCCTTCCTGGTGTTTGTGTCTCTTGTGGTGGATACCAGCGACTGTACAGGACCCATTAAATGCTATCACTGTGGTGGTCCTCATGCTGTCTCTTCAAAAAGCTGTCCAAGATACTGCCTTGAAAAGGAGATATTATTCATTCGTACACGTGAAAGGGTTTTGTTCCCTGAAGCAAAACGAAGAGCCCAGTCACTCTTCTTTCAGCCGGGGGTTACTTACTGTATGCTTCTGTCCTTTTTAGAACGCCAGTACATCACCCTGTATCTCAGAGGCAGCCTCGACCCACTCCAGTACCCATTCCACTTGTGATATACAGACTGCTGTTCCCATGATTAGTACTGATGGTGATAACGATGTTTGCCCAACTGGTACTCAGACTGTTTCCACCCACACTTCCGTGGTTGATGACGTGCACACTTCTATGGTGGTGGCAGATGTCAACGTTGACCAAACTCCTTTTCCCACCTTACCCAGCAAGCCCGAGGCTCCATCTGTACTTGGCAAACGTCATCATTGTTCTTCAGAGTCTTCTGATCATGAAGACCGGACACATAAGGTCTCAGTTGTTGATACTTCTATCGACACCCGTCATGTTCCCTCTGCCCAGCAGGCTGAGGGAACTAGCCAGGTGACAGCCGAAGATGATGGTTCAGATCTGGTCCGGTCCCCACCCGAGGATGTTGTTGAACAGTTCGTTGGTGCTTCTGATCTGAAGCGTGGGACGGTGTCCTCAAGTGATTCGAGTCCTGTGGGCTCAACTTCTACTTATGGGGCCTCTTGTGGGGGCACTGGCCATCCTACATCTCTAAAGGCGGCCCCCAAGCTGCCTTCCAAACAAACTGGTGTGCTCTATCCAAGGAGTATAGTAAAACTTCCGTCCTCATCCTCTCGTTTGCCTTCGGATGTTAGACAGAGGGTGCGGGTTTCTGGTGCTGGGCAGGCTCCTGCAAAGGGACTTCATATGCATCTCTCCAAACCCACTCACTTGTCAGGTGTACAGTCCCACGCTTAATCACCATTCCTCCATTATGGGTTCTATCATCCAGTGGAATTGTCTGGGTTTACGTGCTAACTATGAGGAACTGTGTCATCTTGTTTCTCAATTTACTCCTCTGTGCATGTGCATCCAGGAGACCATGGTAGGTGATGCTGTTCCTTCCAGTCCTTCTGGCTACCATGCTTTTTATTCTGATCCTGTGCCAGATCAGGGTCATCTTGGAGGTGCTGCTATCTTCCTTCACCCAGATAGTCCATACAGGCGTGTGGACATCTCTACTCCCCTGGAGGGTGTTGCTGTCTGGATGTTTTTCCGCCGGCAGTATACAGTTTGCAGTCTCTATCTCCCTCCTGGTGCTACTGTTGAAAGGGCCTGGAACGCCTTATTCATGGCCTTCCTCCTCCCTTTCTGTTACTAGGAGATATGAATGGTCACTATCCACTATGGGGTGACAGTGAGGCCAACTCTCGAAGTGTAATGCTGGCCTCTTTAGTGGAAAATGAGGAGTTGGGCATTTTAAACTCCAACATAATGACTTATTTCCACAGCCAGACAGGAACTTTTACTGCTGTTGATTTGTTCTTATGATCAGCTGATGCTGTTTTAGATTTTAGGTGGGATGTGTTGCCAGACCTATATGACAACGACCATTTTCTGTTACTCTCAACTGCTAGTGCAGGTGAACCTCAGCCACGTCTCTCTCGCTGGCTTCTGGATAAGGCTGACTGGTCACGTTTCAGGGAATTAAGTTCCATTTCCCGTTCGGTCAATGACTTTGGCTGTGTTACTGAGACAGTGTCATATTTCAATAACGTGTTGCACTCAGCAGCCCTATTATCTGTTCCAAGAACGAAGGGTCAGTTTCCTAAACGTCCAGTTCCTTGGTGGGACCTTGAGTGCAGTTCTGCAGTGAAAGCCAAGCAAGTCGCATTCTCTCGACTTTGTCGTAACCTTGGGGATCCTCAGTATTTGATGGCGTTTCAGAGACCACGAGCTCATATGAGGCGGGTTTTAAAGGAGGCCAGGCGTTCATCTTAGAAGGGTCATGTTTCTTCCATCAGTTCAAGGACATCCATCACCCAAGTGTGGAACCGGGTAAGGAAGATTTCAGGAAAATTTACTGTTCACTTCCTTCATGTTTTATCTGCAGCAGAAGGAACTGTGGCTGATCCTTTTGCTGTTGCAGAGTTGCTTGTTGATCATTTTGCCAGTGTGTCACAGAAGGATTCAAATATGCCTTCGGCTTGCCATCGTCAGCACCTAGAGTCTCATGGTCTCAGTTTTGCTACTGCCAGGGGAGAGTCTTACAATGCTCCATTTTCAATTTCTGAACTCCAGACGGCTCTGTCACAGTGCCATGATTCTTCTCCTGGTTATAATGATATTCCTTATGCCTTTTTACATCACCTGCCTGATGAGTCTCTTTTGTTTTTGCTTTCATTGTTTAATAAGATCTGGTGTTCTGGGGGTTTCTCGGCTCGTTGAGTGTTGCTGTAGTTATCCCCATCCCCAAACCAAGTAAGAACCACATACAGGCAACAAATTATCAGCCGATTTCTTTGACGTCTTGTATCTGTTAAGTTTTGGAGAAGATGGTCAATGTTAGGCTTGTGTGGTTTTTACAGAGAGGTGACTTCTCCCCTGCCCAGTATGGTTTTCGAAAAATGCGATCTACCTCTGATTCACTACTCTCCTTGGAATCCTCTGTCTGTAAGGTTTTCTCCACTAACCAACACCAGGTCATGGTATTCTTCGATCTGGAGAAAGCATATGACACTGCCTGGTGTCATGGCATTTTACTTTCTCTTCATGAGTTTGGTCTTCATAGGTGCTTGCCTATTTTTATTCAAAATTTTTTATCTAACTGATTTTTAAGGGTCAGAGTGGGAAGAGTGCTTTCTAATGCTGGGGACCTAGAAGATGGAGTATCACAGGGGAGTATCCTTAGTGTTACTCTGTTTGCTGTAGCTATTAACAGCGTCATCAGTGTACTTTCTGATGGTGTATGAGGATCACTATATGTTGATGGCCTCTCAATTTTCTTCACAGCATCCAGAATGTCTCGGATAGAGAGGAAGTTGCAGCTTGCTCTCAATAGAATTTCTGACTGGACAGAGTCTTGCAGTTTCCATTTTTCTTTAACAAAGACAGTGGCTATGCATTTTTGTTGTATTCGAGGAGTTCACCCGGATCCTGACTTGTATCTATATGGTCGGCGAATATCCTGTGTGGAAGAGTCGCGGTTTCTGGGTCTTCTGTTTGACATACGACTTACCTGGGTTCCGCATATTCATTCTGTTAAGGCGGCATGTCTAAAAGTTTTGTCTTATGAGGGTGTTGGCTCATACCTCTTGGGGTGCTGACTGTCAGACCCTCCTCCTATTGCATAGGTCTCTAATTCTTCCTAAACTTGAATATGGGTGTGAGGTCTACTCCTCTGCAACAGATGCCCGTCTCTGGTTGTTAAATTCTGTGCATCATGCTGGTGTACGTCTGGCAACCGGGGCATTCAAATCATCCCCGATTTCAAGTTTGTTGGTGGATGCTGGTGTACTCCCCTTGGATTTGCGATGCCAGCTGGTGATGATGAGGTGTTGGTATCGTCTTCACCGCATTCCAGACTCAATTTATTGTGTAATCGTTTTCCAGGATTCTCGATCTTCTGTTTATGACACCCGTCCTAGTTTCCTGAAACCCTTTGGTTACAGGGTCCGGTCTGTTATGTTAGACCTCTCTGTCCCGAGACTGGCAGTTTGTCCACATCGGATCCCAAGGGTGGGTTCTTGGCTACTCCCTCGTGTGACTTTTTGTAGGTCCGTTCTTGGAAAAAAGGGCTCACGTCCCTCTCAGGTGTCTCTTTCTTTTTAGAACATGCCTCAACTCATGAGGGCTCTGGCCCCATCTATACTGACGAGTCTAAGACGGATACTGAAGTGGGATTTGGTGTTGTCTTCCTTTCCTTTTGTAAGGGTGGTAGCCTTCCTGGCATTACTTCGGTGTATATGGTGGAACTGACTGCAATTTTATATGCTCTTAAAATCATTTTTACTCTCCCCCAATCTGTTTTTTGTGATTTTTATTGACTCGCATAGTGCTGTATCTGCACTGGAGTCTTAATGCATCCCATCCATTAGTTTTATCAATTTTAGAATGGCTTTTTCTTCTTGGCCATCGTGGCTACGATGTGGACTTCTGTTGGGTTCCCGCACATGTTGGTGTGGTGGGCAATGAAAGGGCAGATACACTTGCAAAAGCTGCTTCTTTTCAACAGCCACCAACCGACTACCCAATTCCTGCTTCTGATGTAACACCTTATGGTACGCAGTTCGTAAATGTTGGCAGAGACACTAGGATGGTGTTGCTCTTAATAAACTAAAAGAAATCTTTCATAGAGTGGTTGTGCCAAGGGTTCTTTCCTCCATGTCTCGGGGATTAGAGGTGGCTCTTGCTAGGCTTCGCATCGGGCACTCTCGTCTTACACATGGGTTCCTCATGAGTGGTGAATCTCAACCATACTGTGATGACTGCCTTGTTCCCCTTACTGTCCGTCACATGCTGGTCGAGTGTCCGAGTTTGGGGGACCAACGTCAGAGACTCCTCCATAGGCATAGGGGGGTAGATTGTACCTACTGTTTGTCCTCGATGCTTGGTGAAGCCTCTAGCAATTTTACTTATGTTTTTAGTTTTCTTAAGGTGCCAGGGCTCCTTCCACTTTTATAAGTAATGGATATTTTCTAAACCATTCATTTATTATTTTCAGCGTTTTCTTGCTAACAGACGTTAATTTTATTTTGAATATTTTGAATATGCACTTTTATTTTGCTGCGTCTTTTACTTTGTTGTCTGGCGGCATATGACCCTTGCAATTGCGCCACCAGGTTTTAATTAATACAATCAAGCAATCAACCCTTCTAGCAACAAACTCGCATCCCTTTTCTGTCCAACTCTCTAATGCAAGAGTTAACCGTACTCCCAGTCCTTCATTTATGCAACTGGTCAACTCTGGAACTGTCTTCCTCCGTCTGTATTCCCTACTTTTCATGATCTCTAGTCTTTCAAACGCAGTGTGTCCAGGCATCTCAAAATGAATGGATCTTGAATTTTGAACGGATCTTGAATTTGGCTCTCAATTGTATTGTTTTTTGTTTTTTCTTGGAAGGAACAGTATGTGGGCCCTTGGCCTTTGGTTCCTTCTTCCTTGTATTAAAAAAAAAAAAGGTTGTGCATGCTACTGGCAGAACTCTCTGTGTGATGCATGAACTGTACCTGCATTATAAACCCTTCATCAAAGCATACTCTCAGGGGAAAGGAATTATCAAGATGATATTCTATTGTGATAACAACATAGTGAATGTGTGGGGAATTTCTACCTTAGGGGCACACTGCCTTGTAATTATTGTGTATCTGGTAGTGCTCATTTTCATTTAGGTGTTCCCTTCAGTGAGCCACTTTGCTGTTAGGTCAATGCATCCCCCTAAAAAAATAGAGATGATAATAATACAGTATTACTAAAACCATCCTTATAATTACATTATGTTCCTTTGGGTTTGTGCAGAGAATCACACACAAAGCAGAAAGGCTGTAGAGATCACCTGGATCAGAAAGACCTGGATTTCCTCAGAAATATGCCAGTCACTAAGGAAACTTTTGCTCTTCTCCTTGAAATTGTTCAGGAGCAGTACAGACCAGTGTTCCATTGAGGGACTCTGCCTGTTCCAGCAGTGCCTTCAGCTAGGTTTGTGGTATTTAGGTAACAGAGCCACATACAGAGAAACTGCAGAAATTTTTGGCCTATCAGAGAGTGCTGATTTTAATTGTGTTCATATTGTCTTAAAACATTATTTGCAGTATTGGTCACAGATACATAAAATGGCCAACTGGTGATGACTTAAAGAGAGTTGAGGGAAAATTCAAAGATGTGGCTGGGTTTCCAGGAATTGTTGGAGCATAAGATAAATGCCATGTGGAGATAAAAGAGCCTGATAATGACCAATCTGATTACCTTGACAGAAAAAAACTGACAGTGTTAACCAAATGGCAGTATGTGACAGTGAGAAATTCTTTATCTTCATTGATGTAGGTTTCCCTGGCTCTGCTCATGACAGCCGAGTTTTCAAGAAAATAAAAACTCAACCATTTAATGACACATTCGTCAGTAACTGTTTTCCCTACAAATTACTATCACATTATTGGGGATTCTGCTTTTCAATGGTCCACCAACCTTCTCATTCCCTTCTGAGATACAGGAAACTTAAATGATTTGCAGAGAAAATTTAATAGAAAATTGTCACAAAGGAGATGTTATAGAAAACGCTTTTGCTTTCACGCAGGTTCAGGCGTATGAAGTTTATTGATGCAGATGTTCAAAGAATTCCCCAGATAGTAAGGGCTTGCTGCATACCCCGTAACAATACCTACAAAACACTGTAGAAGAAACCCTTCTTCTAAATGAAGGCTCTGCTGAGGTTAATATGATGATGAACATGATATCTTGATCAAATTCATCTGTCCAGTGTTAGTGGTACTGGAAAAAGTCTTTTCATTGCTAGTATTTTGTAGAGTGAACCTACTTTGTTTAGAAGAATATCTTGAGTTACATGTTAAGACAGAGTGAAACATTGTGGTACTGTTGTGGATGTAATTGAATGGGGAAAATGGTCCGAGGTTGTATGACCCTGTGGAAATTGTGGAGAGTGAAAGACAGATTAGGATGGTGTGAATAAGGTGGAAGACGATGGGGGATGGGAAGACCAAGAATGTGATGAATGGAAGGAAGGATTGTGGAGAACAGTAATTGAGAGAGAGCGTGGTGTGTACTGGAGGGATGGTAGTTGTATGGAAGAGGATGGTGTGACATGGAAGCATGGGTCAAAAAACACACCATGGTGATTTTTTAAGTGAAGATTAAACCCCAAGTTACATTCCAAATTATGCCTGTATGCAGATCCTAGTATAATGTTTGCTGATTGTAAAAATTTCAGTTATATGTGTTATTGTTTTAGCATAGGAAGCTTTATTGTGTATACTAGTTATCAATATAAGTCATACCTTAATGCATTACAAAAGGATTCCATTAAACTCAATGAAACTTCAAAAATACCATTTACTGTCCCCAATCACCCAGCACAATATGGAAAACATATGGTTAGCTTGTTAGGTTATACTATACCTTACCTTCAATTACCAGTAATAAGAAACTAACCCTGACAGCAAGGCTAATAACCATCCCTCTTACATAGAAAAAGAAAAAAACAATACAGTACATATATGCACCCGAGAACAACAGCATCTCTATAGAAAGTAATGTCACTGCTGACACCACAAACGGCAAACAATTTTTGAAGATAACTGTGAAGATTAATGATGTAAACTGTTTGATCCTTGGCCTACAAATATATGTGTGTGTGTGTGTGATTTTTTTATATATATACACTTCATAAATTGCTGTTTGGGGTGAGGTTAGAGAGGTAATGACATACTTCATTCTCCACTCAAAATCATAAGAGGTAGGCAGTTTATATTCAAGGTGAGTATGGTCAAATGAAACCCCAACTGATTTGGAAGGTTAGAAGAATTTCTATCAGTTTCTTTCGTATAATGAAGAAAACATCACTTGGACTCACCCTACGAACACTTGGGTTAACTGAGACACAGTCTTGGGGTGAATTTTGTGAAATTTGTAAAGGATAGTCTGAGGCATAACAGAAAAAGAATGATGAAGCATTGAACATTATAATGTTGATTGTCTCAGTTCACCTCATGGAAAAACCGGTATCAATTCATATGAAGCGATGCTTGCATGTATAAAACCGATCTACGTTTCAAGCATTATACACATATAACAAAATCATAATGAATTGAAAATACAAATGAAAAGACTCAGGATTAGCCAATGAAAGGCAATGCAGTGCCAGGACAAAAAATATTCTGGCTACTGTCTCCTCTCCCTCTCCAACCTCACCCTTTCCTCTAGGAGATCAGCTTTCCTTTCCTCAGTATCAAGAATTTTCCTTTGATTTTCTATCATCTGTTCCATATACTGTATAACCTCTGTCATAAAATGCTTTTGATTATCATTAAAATCTTTTCAAGAATTCCTCTAGTTGTCTCTCCATCCCTCTGACCTCTTCAACCACCTCTCTATAAAGACCTTCCATCCTCTGAGAATGGGACGGTGGCCGTATTTTCTTCCTTTTGGTGGGTCGACTAACACCTGATCTGTTGAAAGATATTGATGGTTGTGGGTCATCTGGATCAATTATTGGAACTTCATTTGCTGGAGGAGGGTCCACTGTTGCACCAGAGGGGCGAGTGCTAGATGTATCATAGGTTGACAAACTGGGGGCAGCTAACCCTTCTTCTTTTTTTTATGCATGGAAAAAGGAATCAAAGGCCATGGGCCCACAAACTGTTCCTTCCAAGAAAAAACAAAAACAATACAAAAGAGAACCAGATTCAAGATCCGTTCATTTCGAGATGCCTGGACACACTGCATTTGAAAGACTGGAGATCATAGGGATTAGGAAATACAGACAAAGGGAGACAGTTCCAGACCTGACAAGTTGCATAAATGAAGGACTGGTACCAATGGTTAACTCTTGCATTAGAGAGCTGGACAGAAAAGGGATGAGAGGTTGTTGCTATACGGGTGCTGTGCACCCGTCACAGAGGTGGAGGGATGCAAGCAGACAGTTCAAAGGAACAGTGGCCATTAAAGTAGCGAAAGAAAAGAGATAAAGATGCAACAGTGTGGCAAAGGGAAAGAAGTTGAAGGGAGCCAGTAAGAGGAGGAGAGTTAACCCGCTGAGTCCCACCAACGTACGATGCACGTCGCTACTTTTTCTGCGGACAGACCCAACGACGTGCATCGTATGTCACACAGTTGCAAGGCCCATTGTGTGCATATTTTTCAACATTCGCGGGTGGTTTTTGGTAGGCATATGTGGGAGACCTTCCTCTACCTGCTGTCAAGCAGGGATACTGCCTGGACCCACCTAACCCCCCCTTCTCCCCTCCCCCCACACTAGGCAATTCACCTGTTAGCAGTAACCTAGCCAGTAAAGGTATGTTGCCCCACGGTCTCTCCAATGATGAAATTCACGGTGAAAGTGATTCCTGAGGTGGAGGACAAAGAAGCAAAGAAGCTAGAGGTAGAAACAAACAGAAGTGATGAGGTGGGAATGTCGTAAAGGAAGGTGCCATATACTGGTGTTTTGGGTGAGTGAACATTGTTTACAAATGCCTATATTATTGTGTGAAAACCAATATAGACTTGTACTACACATAAATTCGTACCAAATAAATGAAATAAATACGTAATTTAAAGTGGCTTGAATTACCCTTCCACAGTTCGTTTTCTTTAGCCAAGTACTCTGGAAAAGAAAGAAAACGTAAGGTTGAGTGACACCTGTATCAACATTTTTTACCTCAGGATTGGGATTTCTCTATGAATTTTCGATGTTTCTCACCAAAAGTGAATGTTTCAGCCAAAAAAAAAGTAAAAAATCGGTCGGGATCTGGGGGTAGGCTGGGTAAAAAACCAGTCGGGACTGGGCGGGTTAATGAGACGAAAACCTTTGACTCCACCCTATTAAGAGGAGCTGTATGTGGGGAGCCTCCCCACCCATGAGAGTTGTACTCTAAACAGGGGCAAATAAAACCCGTGTATAAAGTCAACTGTGCAGGGGTAAAGAAGGTTTGGAGTCGGCATAGTACACCTAATCTCTTGAAAGCAGATTTCTCAAGAGATGTAGTATGTTCTTCCAAGACAAATCCCGAGTGAATGAAACCCCAAGCATGTTCAAGGATGATGCAGGAACGAGCTGGACATTATTAAACATTGGTGGGCTTGTG
This sequence comes from Birgus latro, assembly GCA_018397915.1. Classification (NCBI taxonomy): domain Eukaryota; kingdom Metazoa; phylum Arthropoda; class Malacostraca; order Decapoda; family Coenobitidae; genus Birgus; species Birgus latro. The sequence goes on from JAGKTI010013808.1 coordinate 18,390, forward strand.
GAAGATTCTGTCGGGTTGATAAGTGTAAGAACTGAGTCTTTGATGCATTGAAAACAAGAAGATTATTTTTACCCCAATCAGAGATATGAGCAAAGTCAGACATTAGGTGTGCCCTAGCCTCATCCCTCGTTTGTTGAAGTAACAGCTGAGATGGACGCCGCAGGAACCAAATGGAAAGGTGAAGGGTGGAGTCATCAGAGTACGAGTGGATAGGGTTAGATGTACAGCTTAGAAGGTTACTGATGAACAAAAGGAAGAGAGTTGGTGTTAGGACAGAACCCTGAGGAACACGACTGTTGATAGATCTAGGAGAAGAATGATGGCTGTCTACAACAGCGGCTATAGAATGACCACAAAGGATGCTAGAGATGAAGGCACAGATAGAAGGAGTGAAACCGTAAGAGAGCAGTCTGGAAATTAAAGATTTAAGCCAGACTTGATTGAAAGCCTTTGAGATGTCAAGTGCAATGGCAAAGCTTTTGCATAAGTCCTGAAAGGAAGATGACCAGGATTCTGAAAAGGTAGGTGAGAAGATTCCCTGATGGAACCTATACTGACGATTAGAAAAAAGGTTGTGATAGGAAAGATGCTTTAAAATTTTTCTGTTAAGAATAGACTCGAATACTTTTGAGGCACAGGATGTTAAAACAACTGGATGACAGTTAGAGGGTTGGGAATGGTCACCCTTCTTTGGAACTGGCTGAATGAGAGCAAACTTCCAGCAAGCTGATGGTACAAGTTGACAGACAAAGGCAAAAAAGTTTACCTAGGCAGGGTGTAAGCACAGAAGCACAGTTTTTGAGGACAACAGGAAGGACTCCATCAGGCCCATAGGCCTTGTTAGTATTGAGGCCAGTGATGGTAGAAAATACATCAGCTGAAGAAACTTTAAAGTCAGCCATGAGGAAGTGAGAGGGGGGAAGTGATGGAGGAAGTGCGCCGGAATCGTATAAAGTGGAATTGGAGGAGAAAGTCTGAGTGAAGAGATCTGCTTTATCAGTAGAAGAAATTGCTACAGCGCCATCAGAGTAGAAAAGAGGAAGGAAGGATGATGAGGTAAAGTTGTTAGAAAGGTTTTTGGCAAGGTGCTAGAAGGAGCGGGAAGAATTCGAGTTGGAGAGTTGAGAACATTTGGTGTGGATGAAATTATTTTTAGCAGAGCGAAAAACAGACTTAGCACGATACTGGGAAGAAGCATAAGAAAGATGTGATTCAGTTGTGGCTTGGCTCCAGTAACTTCTATAGGCTCTTTCCTTGTTGCGAACAGCATTAGAACAAGCTTGATTAAACCAAGTCTTTCTTGCATTAGATATAGGATATGAGAAAGGAATGTATGCTCCATGTCCGAGAGAATAACCTCTGTAATGTGTAAGGCACACGCAGATGACTCCCGGCCATGGAGGCAATAATCATTCCAGGGAAAATCAAAGAAGTACTGGCTGAGGGCCTCCCAATCTGCAGCTCCAAAGTGCCAGAGATGACGTTTTTTTGGAGGGTCCACAGGCCGCACCAGAGTGATAGGACAGGTAAGAAAATAAGGCTATGATCAGAGAAGCTCAACAGAGAGAAAGATTAACAGTTTAAGCAGAATGATTAATTGTAAGGAAGAGGTCAAGTACGTTGGAGCTCTCTCCAAGGCAGTCAGGGATACGGGTAGAGTGCTGTACAAGCTGCTCTAGGTCAATAAGGATAGAGAAGGTGTAGGCTTGTTCATCAGGAGGATCAGTGAAAGGAGAGGAGAGCCAAAGGTTGTGGTGAACATTGAAATCTCATAGAATGGAGATTTCAAAGAAAGGAGAAATGGTCAGAATGTGTTCCATCATAGAAGTAAGAGAGTCGAAAAAGTTTTGATAGCCAGTTTAGTTTGAGGTCTTTCAACTGGTCTTTCACTCAGGAAGGAACACAGGTCATATCCTTGAGGCTTATGAAGTTTGGCCCCTCCCTGTTGTTTTCATATTCTACATGTACCTCAAAAATGCATATCTTAAATTTTTCCATTTAATTTTGAACTGCTGCAATGAGGTTCCAGGATTTTATTGTATAGAAAAATATGGATTATTTTGTATTGTTACAAATGATATATTTCACTGCAGCACAAACAGCCCAATATATCCATGTTGCAGCATCTTTCAAGCTTCCCATAACATTCATGTGTTTTAAAAGCTTTCTAATCAAGTATTTTTGTAAACATTCAGAACACCACTTCTGTACTACTGTAATTTCCAATGAAAAGGAATATTACACATACATACTTCCCAGGACATATATGAACACATTCAAGAACTCTCAAAACACAGATTCAATAGTCAACCAGACATCAAGATTAGTTCAGCAATGCCATGTACTTACAAGCAAATGGTGTGTCGTTTCAGACACATGGTGTACAGTGTCACATCATCATCATCTTCGTTTTTCGTCCTTCTGTTCCGATATTCAAACTGGGGTTGGACATGTGATGGCTTTTCTCCACTGCTTCCTACCCTGGATTAAATCTTCTCCAATACCCAGTCTTTCCATATCTTGTGTTACAACACTTTTCCATGTCTTCTTAGGTCTTCCTGGTGGTCAATGTCCCACCACTTCCAGATTCTCTGCTATTCTCACACAGCTCCCTCCCTCATTCCTCCTCACATGACCAAACCATTTAAGCCGCTTCTGCCTCAAGATGATATCGAGATCCTTCACCCCGCATCTTCTGGCTACATCCTCACTCAAAACACTGCCCTCCTATCTCACTCCTGCCATGTATCTTAACATTCTATGATAAGTACTCCTCAGAACATTCATCAGTCTATCTGTCAAAGCCCATGTTTCAGCACCATACATCAACACTGGTCTAATGCAGGCCTCATATATTTTACTTCTGTGTCTCAGTGGTATGTGTTTGTTGACCAGTAGGCTAGCTATTTCCTTCCACTTTAACCATGCTGATGCCACTCTTGTTCTAACTGATCTCTCCACTGCACTTCCTGTAGTGTGCCCCCATTCACCTCTGGTGCATCCTCTGCTTGATCTCCCTCCGTCTCTCTTCTTATGCAGGCTGAGCAGTGGAAATTTTGCACTCCTCTCAAATTCTGCAGACCTGAACACCTTCTATGGCACCACTTATTACACTTCGTGCACAACACTGAGTTCACTCCTACTCCTCTGCCACAGCATCCACATGGCCATTTTCCTGACTGAATTCTTTCTACTGGCTTCTTGGCTGTCACCATTACCTTTGTCTTAACCATTTTTATATTTATTCCTCTCTTCGCCATTCCATTTTTCCATCTATTAAACATTTGCACCACTTCATCCTTAATCTCTGCTGTCAGCACTAGGTCATCGGCATACAGCAATTTCCATGGGACTTCCCCCCTACATTTCAGTGTTGCCTCCTCCATTAATATGTTAAACAGCAATGGACTGAGTGCTGAACCTTGATGTACCCCAACTCCTACTCCAAAATTAAATTTCCTGAAGTTCCTGCTATTATCTTCGACTTTTGATCTTGTATCAATATAGAGAGACATGACAGCTGCATTGAGTCTCTCAGGCACATTCTGTCTTCTCAAGGTCCACTCTATAACTCTCCTTGGTACTCTATCAAAAGCTTTTTCCAGGTCCACAAACACATTGTACAAGCATTTCCTCCTCTGTTGAAACTTTTCCTGCAACTGTCTTATGATGAATATTGCATCTATTGTGGATTTACCTGCGCAAAATCCAAGCTGTTGGTGTTCTATCTTCACTATCTGCTTCAGCCTTCCTTCCAGCACCTTTTCGAATATCGTCATTCCATGTCCCAACAGTCTGACCCCTCAGTACTTTCCACGCAGAAGGGGATCTCCTTTGCCTTTATAAATTGGCATTGTCCAGCTGCCTCTCCAGTCCTCAGGTGGCTGTCCTCCTACTATGTTATAAAAAATCCTTGTCAATTCTTTAACACCAGTACTTCCAGCCTTTTTTATAAGATCAGCCGTTATACCTGTTGGGCCTGGAGCTTTCCCAGTCTTCATTTCCTTTAAGACTATCTCCACTTCAACTTCTGTTATCACTGCAACTGGCCCTTCAAATTTTCCCATCTACTCTATCTCATAATTATTTTCTTCATTTAACAGCTCCTCAAAGTACCT
>JAGKTI010013809.1:0-22505 GCA_018397915.1 Birgus latro
GATGATGATGATGATGATGATGATGATGATGATGATGATGATGATGAATGGATGGATGGATGGGTGGTGATAATGCTGGGAGCTGTGGTGCACTAGTACCATTATCAAATGATAGTAACCAGAAGAGGAGGAGTACTTATGATTATTATAATAATCATTGTTTACAGTGGGAATACTATTAACAATTATTTTCAGGATTATCTGAGTTTCTCTTATGTTGGGGTGGTAAATCCACCATGGTCTTCACCACACAGATAATACATCATCATCATCATCATCACCATATCGTCTGTCATTCAGCCACTTTGTCCAGTCCTTTCATGGCCATCACCTATGTTTTCATTCATCCATCCACCCACGCAGGTAGTTAGGAGGCTTATATTATGTACGTGACCGAGGCTAGTGGGAATATAATTAATCGACCTTCATTGATGTAAGTAACTTCTTACATGCAGCCAAACATAAATGCAGGCACAGAGCCATACCAGCATACAACACATACCACATTACAGAGAGATACATAGATGTTTTTGTACAGTACATAAAGAATGACACATACAAACACATTCATTCATCCATATACACACACACATCATGATGATGATGATGATGTTGGGCAATGCCAAAGTCTATTCTCTCTCAAGAAATGAATGTGGCTCCTAAAGGAGCCGATGGAGGTGAAGAAGATGAACTTATTGGATGCATTTACTTTTTCTCTGTTTTCTTGGGGAGCAGCACAGCCTCGATGTTAGGCAGGACACCTCTGGGAGATGGTGACGCCAGAAAGGAGCTTGTTGAGCTCCTCGTCATTGTGGATGGCCAACAGCAGGTGACGGGGAATGATACGAGTCGTCTTCTTGTCACGGGCTACATTGCCAGCCAGCTCAAGCACTTCAGCTGCAAGGTACTCCATGACTGTAGCCAAGTAGACAGGCGCACCAGCACCCACACACTCGGCGTAATTGCCTTTGCGATGGAGATGGAGACGGTGGATCCTGCCCACGGGGAACTGGAGCCCAGCCCTGCTAGACCTGGACTTTGACTTTCCCTTCACCTTGCCACCCTTGCCACGTCCGGACATCGCGTCGTTGGAGTAGTACTAGTAGTAGGACCTTTAGGAGGAGACTAATGCATTTTTTTTTTTAAATAAAGGAAGGTGGATGAAAGAAGAGTGGGTGAGGTGAAGAGAAAGTCAAAAAGTAGGAAGGAAGGGGAAGTGGATAGATGGTGGGCCGACCACCTTGCTTGTTGGTTTGATTGATTTTGCTTGTTTCGTTATTTATTTTTCTATTTTTAGTTTATTTTTGATTGAATTTTTCTTATTGTTTTCATCTTTGTTATTTATTTATTTATTTGTTTTATTTATTTATTTTTTTAAAATCATTTTTTTATTTTTTTATTTATTTATTATTATTATTATTATTATTATAATGGTGGGTTGCAGTTGTGTTTGGATGAAGGTTTAGTAAATGGGGATAAGATCTGGGTTATCAGCTATGGTTTTTAGGCTGCTGGGGAACCATTTGTGTAAGTTGAGGTTCCCTTCCTCGATAATGTGTTTTAAGGTGTTGTACGTTTCGCTATCTTGCTGTTCGATTTTTTCACATATTTTTTTGGCCTGGTTATGTAGTCATATATTCAAGGGTTTAGTTTTGGTAATTTCATGTATTTGTTCTGTGGTTAGAGTGTAGGGGTAGTATTGGTTAGTTGCGAATCTAAGGGCCTTGTTTTGGATTATCTGTAGTTTTTTAAGCTGAGTGCGGCTGAAGGTGTGTGTAGGGATGGGTGGATATTCGAGGATGAGGAGGAGAAGAGCTTTGACTAGGTGGGTTTTAATTTTTGTAGGCATGTTTTTGAATCTGATAAAACGGTTGAGTGCTCCAGTTGCTTTTTGTTTCCTGTCATTTGTGTTAGCGAGATAGCCTCTTGAGTTGATCTTAAACCCCAGTATTTTACCCTTCTCTTCAGATTCTATTAATTCGTCATTGATTATTAGTGGTTCTTTTCTTTTGTTTGCTAATTGGATTACGGAGAATTTGTCAATATTAGTTCGTATTTTCCACTGGTTTTCATAAGCGTTTATTTTCTCAATTTCTTGTTTAGTTCTGTAATTCATAACATTCCTTGATGGGCCTGGATAGTTGATGATTTGTGTAATGTCGTCGGCGTAACTGATGTTGATGCCGTGTGTAGCTTGTGGAATGTTACTAGTGAAGATAGTGAAAAGAGTTGGGGACAGAACGCTCCCCTGGGGAACACCACAACCCAGGGCAAAGCAGGCACCTATGTAATTATTTATCTTGATTTTAGCCCTCCTGTCATCTAAGAAGTCGCATAGGATTTTCTCGGTGATTGTTGGGAGGTTAAGGTGGAGAAGTTTGTATTTTAGTCCTAGGTGCCATGCTGTATCAAAGGCTTTCGTGATGTCCCTGAGGACCATGTGGCATTGTCCTTTGTTTGATTTATTTATTGCAATGTGCTCTGATGCGACGGCAATTGCGTGTGTAGTGCCTCTGTGGTATCGAAACCCGTATTGGTTTGGGTTATGTAAGTCGTTATTTTTTAAGTGAATTCTTAATCTTTTGTTGATTATTCGTTCCAAGATCTTACCAGGGACTTCTAGGAGTGATATTGGTATGTAGTTTTCTACGGAGTGAGGGTTTTTGTTCTTTTGGGGAATTAATTTTATTGTGGCTTCTTTAAATTTGTCTGGGAAATATCCAGCAGAGATGGTAGCATTAAACATGTTTCTTAAAGTCTCTTTGGCTATACTGGGAAGGTTGGATAAAATAGTTTTGTTGAATCGTGAATCTCCTGGGCTGGTCTTTTTCATGTGTTTTTATGATGGCGGTGATTTCTCCTTCAGTGATGGGAGAGGTGAAGATAGTGTCTGAGTCTAGTCTGGCTGGATCTGCTGAATGGTATGGAGTGAGTCTGTCAAAATTGATGTTCAGATATTCTCTTACATTGTTTTCGTGTGTTTAGTTGTTTTGTTCTTCTTGGAATATAGATTCCCAGTGAATTCTATGAGTGGTTTCTTTTTCTGAGGTAGTGTTGCCTGTCTCCACGAGGGTCAAGTATATAGTGTGGGTCTGGGTTTGAGTAACCAGAAAGAGTTTTTATTTTCCGCCAAAAGGTGGTAGGGTCATTGTATAAGTTGGCGGTGTTGGTAATGATGTTGGACCAGTGTGTATTGTGCTCTGTCAACAGTGATGTATGCAACTGTGCTTGGAGTGATTTATATTGTCTAAAGTGTGCTCGTGTCCAACCGTGTGTTTGGGAGTGAGTTCTAAGTGCGTTATATTGAATGATGAGGAGCTGTGTGTCTCAGCTGTGTTTTGGGTGTGTGATTCTTCTGTGTGTAGCTGTGGGAATGTTGTTTCTGATTGCGGAATTGATAGAGGAGTACCATCTCTCAAGGGATTGGTCAATTTCCTAGAGTGTGCCTTCTTCAGGGTTATGGATGTTTACAAAGGCTGTTCATTATTCCTGCTTAAAGTTTTCCCAGTTGGCCTGGGCAAAGTTGGGTCTGGGTGGAATGGGAGCACATACTGGGGCAGTGGAGACAGTGGCAATAATAGGAGTGTGATCGCTGGTAGTAAGGGGCCCAGGGGTAAAGTAGATGTTGTGATGTGCTTTCAGGTTACTTTGTGCTATGTCTGGGTTGGTAGCAGAGTTGTGAGAATAATATGTGGAGAAATTAGGTCCTATGACTCGTATAGAGGTATCGGAGATTTGTCTGGCTAGTTGGTTTCCAACAGTGTTGGAGTTTCTGTTACCCAAGAGATGGTGTTGAAAACTGAGGTCTCCTATAAGGTATACGGGAGTATTTCTTCTGAATAGGTTTATAAAGTCAGGGGTTGGGAGGTATGGTCGGCTAAGGGGGAGGTATGCTCTGGCTATTATGATTTTTCCCGTGTGTGTTTGAATTTCTGCAGCTATCATGTCTGATATAAAGTGATGGAGGATTTTGTACTGTATATTGTTTTTTTTAGTGCTATGGCTGTTCCGTCCATGGGGCAATTGAAGTAATTCCTTTTGTGTGTGGAGTAGCCAGGGATGCGTAGGGGACTATGTGTTGGAATACCGTGGCTATTTATCAGGATTATGTCTGGGTCTATGTTGCGGTAAGTGTTAATTAGTCCTAGTCTTCGACCATACCAGTTCAGAACGTTGTGTTGATTTCTTTTCATTGTTTGTGTCTTTGAGGTCTAGCTTGGGCGGGTTGAGTTGTTTTGGTAAGGAGATCCAGACCTTGTAGAAGGAATCTTTCTTCTTCAGTGTTTGCTGGTCTGATTAAGTGCTGGAAGTTTTCAAAATTTTCGGAGATTGATCTAATATTATTGATTGCTGTGTCTGTTGTCATGATTTTGTTGTTTTGTTTTACTAGGATTTTGTTTTCTTTTATGGCTTTTGCTAGTTCTCTCTGTTTGTATTCCTTGTTTGGTTTCCATATGGTCGGGAGAATTGCCACTTCGACTGAGTTTTCAGTCTGGTTTATTTCTTGGTCTTCTTCCTTTTCGTTTTCAATTTCTTCTTCTGGAGAGCTCGGGGTTCCGTCTGAGTCATTGCCTGCGGCCTAGTTTGCATAGTTGTTGCCGTGAGCATGGGTTTCCTCTTCATGGGTAGGAGTTTCTGCATCGAGGGGGGGGGTTGATGATTGATGATTCTCCTTCGTTCTCCTCTTCATTGTTGGTGGTAGGTGTTCTAGAGGTCGGATCTGGGGAATTTGCTGTTTCAATAGGTGAGGAGAAAAGTAAGTTTTTTGTTGCTTTTGGCAGGACTGCTCGGATTATTTTGTCAGAGGGGGGATTAGGGGGGAGTTTAACAATAGGAAGTCCATTTAGTGTGCAGCTTTGCTCAAGTATTTTGTTGAAGCTGCCTGGTGTTGCTAATTCGTGCATGTGTGCATTTAAGATCAGTACCATGTAGTCAGAAAACTTGTTTGCGGATGTATTGTTATGAATTACTTCTGTTGGGAGGTTTGGGGAGTTAGTTTGTTTTGCATCTAGGGCGTAGCTTGTTCCTGGGCGAACTGAGGCATGTGGGGGAGCTTGAGGAGTGTTGATACTGTTTCTATTTCCTTCTTTCTGGGACATTTCATGGCTGTGGTGCGTGCTCTCCTCCACAATTGATGCATTTTTTTGTTGTAGACTTACATTTTCTCCATCTGTGTTCGATGGAAGAGCGTTCAGAGCACACCGAGTACTCCTTGGGCTTGGGGCATTCGTTAATGGAGTGGGAGTTGAGTTCATAGCATCTCAAGCAGACTGTGATGTTTATGAATTTCTCAGCTTGAATTTGATGTCTGCTGATACATATATGAAATAGTTTGATGCCTTCCATTGCCTTCTCTGCCATTTTAGATTCTTCATATTCGATTTTCATTGTGTTTCTCTTACCGAATTTGGATATCTGAGTTACTTTGGCCCAGGTGTTTTTCTCGGTGAGCTCGTGTTCTATTTCATCATCGGTGTGACAGTAAATTATGTCATCTACTTTTGAGCAAATTATGCTCCTCTCTGCTTTGATTTCTGGAGGGAGGACTGGAGAAAAGCCATTTTCTTGTAGAGATTTTTTACAAGTAGGGGACAACAGTGCTTCTGTGTCTTCTTCTGATGCTGTGGTGGCAATAATGAACTCGTTCGTGGCATGAAGCCCAGTGATTTTGATGTTGGAAGGGGCAATTGTTTCCAGTAATTTCAGTTTTGTTTCTGTTTCCTGGGATGATCTATGATTTTAAGCCTACCCATTTTCGTGATTCATGGGGATGTATCCTAGGGAGAGCAGCTAGTGTCTACGTAGTAGCCCCTCCCACCTAATATCTTAAGCTGGCAACAGGAACTTATCAGCTGGCAATCCGGTAGTTCCCTACAGTGACGGGGGCCTAAACTCCCCACCCTCTAAAGGGCGACGCAGGAGACCCCGTCACTGCCCCTTGAGGGACTTTCCTAACCTAACCCTAACAGAAATGCCTACCCTTGCCGCCATCTTTAACCAGGCCTCTAAGGCCCCCCTTCATGGAAGTACCCTGCGGTACCCCTTCAGGGTTCGGCGTCGTACTACGGCAAGGGACTTTAGTGGCAGACTGGAAAGCCAGCTGATAAGGCTGAAAAAACTAGCGTGGTGAAATCAGCAAAGTCGGAAAAAACGCTAAAATGCGTCAGGCGAGGATCAACAAAAACATCTAAGGGGAAGTGAAACCAAGTTTCGCTGACACAGTGCGGGAGCTAGAGAGCATGTTTGTTGCTAATGAGGGGACGAGGTGTTGCTCTTACGGTTGCTGGGCTGGAACTGAGATGAGATGGGGGACACACGTTGTTGTTGTTGTTGTTGAGATATTTCCACCTGACATAGTCAGAGTTGAAGTGAACCTAGGATGGAAGGCCCGCCAGTGAAAATCAGATATCAGGGGTAGCTGGAGCTGTGCTGGAAATATTAACATAGAAATTGTACTGGGGCAGTTATCCTGGTGAATAATCCGGGTTTTTTCTTCCTTAAATTAGAAAGTATTGTATCGGCGAGGGCGTGAGGGTCGATGGAGGCAAATGGGTCGAAGGTGGAGTCCTGAGGAGACTGGAGGAGCTGATCGTGGACAGAGGAGGTGGAAAGGGAAGAGGGAGAGGGTGGGAGACATGGATTGTCCGTCTCCATCTCCTCGGCAGGAAGTGGTCGTGGTTTCTTCCCCTTCTTCTTTTTCCTAGGTGCAGGAGGGGGCGACGGAGAAGCACGAGCCTCCTTGATGGCCTGGATGTCTCCTGCTGGTGTCCCGTCAGGAGTTGATTCGGCTGGCTCGATGATAGCAGCTGGTGGTGGTGAAGGAGGGGTGTGATCATCCTCGTCCCTAAGGATGGAAGGATCGGGAGAGGCGGCCCTACTCACAGCTGCTGACAGCGGGTGGCTGTTGCTCTCGGGTGTGGCATTTCCACTTCACCAGTACATCGAGGGGGCACAGGGCGGCGCCCTTGAGCCGTGGGGCGCCGCCGTGCATAAGCAGAGCTTTGCACAGCTACACCTCCTGGCCCAGTGACGCCTCTAGCCTCGGGACCCTTCGGTGAAGCTGGAATTCAACAGTCTCACCCTCGCCTAATGAGCGCTTAAGACGTCGTGAGGTGACAGCAGTGATCCCCAGACGATGTACAAAAACATCAGTTCCAGTGTCCTGGCGCATGATGAATCCGCATCCCGCCTTCACACTGTACCACTTGACAACGTCTGTGATGGTCTGCGCTCTGGGCAACTCTCCTGTGTCAGTTGTGGCCCCCCTCGACGGGTCGTAGGCCGAGACACGAAGAGAAGTCATCGCTGAAAGGCATGATAGTCTTTGGGAGTAGGAACCCACGTTTCACTGCCTGGGGGAGAGCTCTGAACACCACGGCTGCCGCCCCAAGAATGTCCGGGGACACACTACTGTTGTTGTTGTTGTTGTTGTTGCTGAGATTCTTCCACCTGACGTAGTCATAGTGGAAGCGGGCCTAAGGTGGAAGGCCCGCCAGTGAAAGGCAGATATCAGGGGTAGCTTGGAGCTATGCTGTAGGAATTAATTTGGAAATGGTACTGTAGTAGTAATTCTCGTAAATAATGCCGGATGATTTTGCTTGAGTTTAAAGTGGACTTTATCCGCGAATACTCGAGGGTCGTCAAGAGGGTTGAAGGTGGAGGCGTGAGGAGACTGAAGACAGAGATCACTGGCAGTGGAGGTGGAAGGGGAAGAGGGAGAAAATGGAAGACATGGATTGTCAGTCTTCATCTCCTCGGCAGGAAGTGGCTGTGGTTTCTTCCCCTTCTTCTTTTTCCTGGGTGCAGGAGGGGGCGATGGAGAAGCACGAGCCTCCACGACGGCCTGTAGGTCTCCTGCTGGCCCCCCGTCAGGAGTAGATTCGGTGACCTTGATGATAACAGCTGGTGATGGTGAAGGAGGGATGTGATCGTCCTCGCCCCGAAGGATGGAAGGATCGGGAGAAGTGGCCCTACTCACAGCTGCTGACAGTGGGCGGCTGTTGCTGTCGGGTGTTGCGTCCAAGGGCAGGGCAAGGGTGTTGGTGGAGGAGGAGGCACTCGCTCTGGTAATGGGAGCGTCGAGCTGCAGCCTTTGTCGTGGTGTTGTACGAGGTTTGGGAGGCTGCAGCGTGGTGAAAAGGGCTGGCCGAGCATCACGAGCGAAAGTCTGTGGAATGATAAGGCGTGGCAGCCCGTTCTTCTCAAATATCTGGGGGAGTAGAACGAGCAGCGCCTCCTTATCACTGCCACAGAACGCCTTTGCCGTCGCAATGCACATAGCAACGATCGCTTCCACATCACCAGGACATCGAGGATCCTCCGGCTGACCTCCACGAGCCGAGGGGCGCCGCCGTGAAAGGGCAACGCCCTTCACAGCAGCTCCTCCTGGCCCAGTGACGCGCTTAGCCTCGGGACCCTTCGGAGTCTCGATGATGCAACGACCGTCTCGCCCTTGCCTGAGAACGAGGGGCGCCGAGAAGAGGACGCAGCGATCCCGGAACAGTGCACGAATACATCGGCACCAGTATCGTGGCGCCGAATGAACCTGTACCCCGCCCTCACGCTGTACCATTTCACGCTGCCTTTGATGGACTGCACTCCTCCTTCAGGCCCAATACATAGTGTTAGCCCCGCTCGACGGGTCTTAGGCTGAAGCAGTAGAAAAAGAGGCCATGGTGAGGAGAGGAGGAGATGTTGCTGCCACCACTGCTGGACGAGAACTCCCCGGGGAGGGGACACAACTGTTGTTGTTGTTGTAGATTTTCCCACCTGACAACGTCAGAGTGAGAGCAGGCCTGTGGGCCCACCAGGGAAAAAAACTGCAGGTGGAAAGCAGGTGAACTAGCTTCAGCTTGTGTTGACTTTGTGGTATTTAAGTATAGCACGGACGACGTAGTCTAAAATGGCCTCGTCGTCGGAGTGACTCTTGCTCGTGAGAAGCAGACACTCTGCGTGGCGGTCGTGGAACTGCTGACGGCGTACATGGAGGTGGTAGAGGGAGTCCGTGACGTCAGAGAAGTTGGCCTCGTTGTAACGATCTTGTTGTTCGAAGATCTGATCCACTGAGAGAGACTCGAGATAGGCGCGAGTTTTTTCTCTCAGTGGAGGGAGGCGGGCCAAGACTTCCTGAAGGTGATCGGCAGTGGCGGTGGCGGCAGGCGGTGGAGATGGTGGAGGAGACGTAGGATGGTATGTCTCCATCTCAAAAGGTGGTGGAGGCCTCGCTTTCTTCCCCTTCTTTTTTTTTCTTCTTTTTCCTAGGCTCGCCGTCAGCAGCAGGTGGAGAGTCGAGGGCGGGAGGTCCTTTTCTTCCCTGTCAGTGGAGGGGACGGGAGAAGGAGCCCTTTTCTCGGCTACTGACGGCGAACGGCGGGAATCTTCAATAGGAGCTGGCTGGGTTGTCTTGGTGGGCGGTGCAGTGACGGTAGTGGCGGTGGCAGCAGTTGCTCTATTTAGGGGAGCATCGAGCTGCAGCCTAATCCGCGGTGTTGGGTGGGTCTGGGAGGCTGCAGCTTGGGGGCGCGACGCTCCTGACGAGGAGCAGTACGAGTATCACGGGCAAAGCACTGCGGGATGATAATGCGCGGAAGCCCGTTCTTCTCAAATATCTGTGGGAGAAGAACAAGCATCGCCGCCTTATCACCGCCACAGAATGCTCGTGCCGCCGCGATACACATAGTGACTATCGCGTCAATCTCCCCAGAGCACCGAGGGTCCCTGGGCTGACGATCCCGAGCCCAGGGGCGCCGCCGTGCAAGAGCAGAGCCCTGCACAGCTGCACCTCCAGGCACGGTAACGTTGATAGCCTCGGGACCCTTCGGTGTTTGTAGGAGATTGAACACAACAGCCTCTCCCTCGCGCAACGGGCGTTTCCGGCCCCGTGAATTGGTTACATCGATCTTCAGGCGGTGCACAAATACATCGGCGCCGGTGTCCTGGCGCCGAATGAATCCGTACCACGCCCTCACGTTGTACCATTTCATGGTGCCGGAGGTGGTGTGAGCCCGTGGTGGCTGGAAACCTGCTGTAGTATTAGCCCCCCTCAACGGGTCGAAAGCTGGAGCAGGTGGAGAGGACGTCACAGGGGAAGATGTTGCTTCCATTGCTGCTGCACCGGGGGCACACACCTGCTGAAATCCTTATATGTGATTGATGCCAGATCGCAGCCCCGCTTCTGCCGTGTTCCCATTCGTGGATGGGATTGGGCCGGATCGGGAAGACGGGTATTTAAAAAACCACAGCCACTCGCAGCCCGGAGCCCAGCAGCTGCATGGGTAAGACCGTTCTTCATTCGTCTCTCTCGCTGCTGCACTTCTGCCAGTTGTTATGGATTCCACTGCTGCTTCAGCCTTCGACCCGTTGAGGGGGGCACCCAACAGCAGGATTGAGTCGCCTAGAGCCACGAAGATCTCTGGAACCGTGAATTGGTTCAACGTGAGAGCGCGTTACGGGTTCATCAAGCGCCAGGACACTGGTGCTGATGTATTTGTACACGACTCTGGGATCGTTGCGCCGAATCCACGGCATTTCCAGCGTTCACTAGGCGTTGGGGAGACTGTGGAATTTAGTGTCATTCAGGCTTCCAAGGGTCCCGAGGCTAGGGATGTCACTGGACCGGTAGGTGTCGCCGTGAAGGGCTCTGCCCATGCACGGCGGCGCCCCCCGGCCAAGAGACATCGGCCTGGGGGTCCTGGTAGTTCTCGTGACATAAATACCTTAGTTACGATGTGCGTCGCGACGGCTAGAGCTTTCTGTGGGGATGACAAGGCGGTTCTGGCTGTTCTCCTCCCTCAAATCTTTGAGGAGAACGGCCTACCGCGCCTTGCCATTCCCCGTAGCTTTGCCCGTGACACTCGTCTCCCCCATCGTCAGGAGCGTCAGGCCCGGCGCCAGCAGCCGCCACCACCTCGCACGACACCGCGAAAAAGGCTGCGGTTGGATGCTCCTCTCAATAGGGCAACTGGCACCTCCAATTCCGCCTCTCAGATCGCCGACCCGGAACCGGAACCGACTCAGGCCATGGACCTCGATATCGTCCTTGGGGAGACTGTTGTGGAGGTTCACCCCCCTCCGTCAGGAGCTGAGGAGGAGCGGATCCCTTCTCCCGTCCCTTCTGTCCATCAGGACGTGGATCAGTCCCCCTCCTCTCCCTCTCTATCTGCTCCTGATGTTGTGGAGGAGCCTCTTCCACCTTCTCCACCGCCGACTGCCACTGCTCGTCCCTCTTCTCCACCTCCACCTAAGGAGAAGAAGAAGAAATCCAAGTCCAAGAAGGGCAGCAAGGGCAAGCCCGACCCTTCTGACGTGTCTGGGCGTATTCGGGCTTTACTTCCACCAGTACACGCCCGCGCCAACCTCGATGCCACCGCGGATACGGACCTCGAGGATTTGCTACGTGGCCTCACGGAGCCTATCAACGATGAGGATACGTTGCCTCTAGTCTACCAGCAACTGTATCTGAAGTTCCGTGAGGCGTACGTCTCTAACTCCCTCTCTCCAGCCCAAGAGGACGCTCTCCGTGAGGGCATCGGGTTTGATCCGCCGCGAGCCGCCCTCGTCCATTACATCGTTTGCAGGCTGCTCTCATAACCTGCTGCACTCAGCTGCATCTGCTTGCTCCAGCTCTGACTTCCTGCTGCCTTGCCAGTCTGCTTAGGACTGGCCCTGCTCTTATTTATTTATTTTATTTACATTTTATTTCCGCCACTCCGCTTTTTTACTTGCTTTTGTCTGACGGGCTCTTTGTTTGCCCGTGTCCCCACAGGTTGGGGCAAATATTCACACACACACACACACACACGGCCCGTCCCGCCCTGTCCTCCTCTTCGACCTGTGCAGCCGGCCACACCATCTACCGCCTGCCCTCGTCTTCTTCCCTGCCTTTGCTGCCTTCCTCGTCATTCTGTCTGCCTGCTGGTGCCCCGCTTTTACATTTCCGCAGCGCGCTTTTGTGCGCCCCCTGACGGGCTCTTTGTTTGCCCGTGTCCCCACAAGTTGGGGCAAATATTCACACACACACACCTGCCGAGGAGATGGAGACTGATAATCCATGTCTTCCATCTTCTCCCTCTTCCCATTCCACCTCCACTGCCAGTGATCTAGTCTCCTAACGCCTCCACCTTCAACCCTCTTGACGACCCTCGAGCATTCGCGGATCAAGTCCTCTTTAAACTCAAGTAAAATCATCCGGCATTATTTATGAGAATTACCACTCCCGTACCATTTCCAAATTAATTCCTACAGCATAGCTCCAAGCTACCCCTGATATCTGCCTTTCACTGGCGGGCCTTCCACCATAGGCCCGCTTCCACTATGACTACGTCAGGTGGAAGAATCTCAACAACAACAACAGTGTGTCCCAGGACATTCTTGGGGCGGCAGCCGTGGTGTTCAGAGCTCTCCCCGAGGCAGTGAAACGTGGGTTCCTACTCCCAAAGACTATCATGCCTTTCAGCGATGACTTCGTGTCTCGGCCTACGACCCGTCGAGGGGGGCCACAACTGACACAGGAGAGTTGCCCAGAGCGCAGACCATCACAGACGTTGTCAAGTGGTACAGTGTGAAGGCGGGATACGGATTCATCAGGCGCCAGGATACTGGAACTGATGTTTTTGTACATCGTCTGGGGATCACTGCTCCCACTTCACGACGTCTCAGGAGCTCATTAGGCGAGGGCGAGACTGTTGAATTCCAGCTTTACCATACACCGAAGGGTCCCGAGGCTAGAGACGTCACTGGGCAGAGAGGTGCAGCTGTGTAAAGCTCTGCTTATGCACGGCGGCGCCCCACGGCTCAAGGGCGCCGCCCTATGCCCCCTCGATTTACTGGTGAAGTGGAAACAATTGTCACCATGTGCATTGCAACGGCGAAGGCGTTCTGTGGTGACAAAAAGGCCGCGATGCTTGTTCTTCTCCCTCAGATTTTCGAGAAGAACGGGCTGCCGCGCCTTGTTATCCCACGGAGCTTCGCCTGTGATACACAGCCTGCCCTTCGTCAGGAGCGTCGCGCCATCACGCTGCAGCCTCCCCAACCCCGCACAACACCGCGGAAAAGGCTGCAGCTGGACACTTCACTAAACTGGGCGACTGCCTCCTCCTCCAACACCTGCGACGCCCTTGGACGCCACATCCGACAGCCACAGCCGCCCGCCATCAGCAGCTGTGAGTAGGGCCGCCTCTCCCGATCCTTGCATCCTTCGGGACGAGGATGATCACGCCCCTTCTTCACCACCACCAGCTGCTATCATCGAGGCCGCCGAATCAACTCCTGACGGGGCACCAGCAGGAGACCTCCAGGCCATCACGGAGGCTCGTGCTCTTCCATCGCCCCCTCCTGCACCTAGGAAAAAGAAGAAGGGGAAGAAACCACGACCACTTCCTGCCGAGGAGATGGAGACGGACAATCCATGTCTCCTACCCTCTCCCTCTTCCCCTTCCACCTCCTCTGCCCATGATCAGCACCTCCAGTCTCCTCAGGACTGCACTTTCGATCCATTTGCCTCCATCGACCCTCACGCCCTAGCCGATAAAATTCTCGCCAAATTAAAGAAGACAGACCTTGGATTATTCACAAGGATAACAACACCAGTACAATTTCCATATTAATATTTCAAGCACAGCTCCAAGCTACCCCTGATATCTGACTTTCGACCTTCACTGGCGGGCCTTCCACCCTTGGCCAGCTTCCACTCTAAGTCAGGTGGAAATATCTCTACAACAACAACATTCCTCCTCCGCATTCATTCATTCCCCAGCAGCCGTAAGAGCAAAACCTCGTCCCCTGTCTCACTGAGCGTTGGGGTCAAAACTCCTTAGAGTTTCTCGCTACTGCACGCAAAACTCGAAGCTTTCACTCGAGATTCCCGATCGAGCACCTGTTTTCTTCTCAAGTAATCTTTCCATGCTTAGATAGACTGTTCTGGTCCTGATAGGCTCGCCCATTAGAGACTCTGGTGTGGTACGACGCCGAACCCTGAGGCCATTGGCACGAGGGGGCCCCATTAGGGAGTGGTTATTACATAGGAAACCAAACAGCAACAGACCTTCTGGTCCTTTCGAGGCTGCTTGTTACAGAGAAGGCTATGACTACAAGATCTATCTCTACATGCTGAAGGGTAAGGATAGTAAAGCAAGAAGGCTCCCCCCACCTCCAAACCCTCCAGGAAAAAAGTGAGAAAACCACCATGCAGCATGGAAAAACTGACATGGAAATTTCATAGGAAATACTGGAGAGGAAGGGTCACATTCTATACTGCTTTCTGTAAGCTACCTGTCTGAGTAACCTGGAAGAGAAAATAATCAAATAAAATAATAGCTACGGTATGACATTATAAATGGGTACGTTGAGTTAATGGAGCGTCTGTAGGCATAACAACGTGAATACGGTAATCCCGTTGCCTCAGTTGGACTCTGCGGTAATTCAAAAGATACAGATACACGTGAATATAGCTAATTACTCCCTTGGTCTCGGTTGGACTCTGTGGGAATTCAAAAGTTACAGATACACATAAATATAGTAATCCCGTGGTCTCAGTTGGACTCTGCGGGAAGAAACTTAAAACATTATCACCAAAACTACAAAAGTAAGTTATTCTTTTTTTTTTTTTTGTCCGACACTGGGCATAGGCTTCACAGCCTGCTATCAAGGCCCAGTCGTCCTCCTACAATCTACATGTCACCACTTCGGCGCTTAACACCCACCGTCCATATTGAATACATGCTAGGGCTGTCTCATACTTGTCTATTTTGTTTTTGAATGTCTTAATTGAGGTACTGTTCACGATATCTGAGGGTAATCTGTTCCAGATATTTACGACTCTGTTGAAGAAGAAGCATTTTGTTTCATGGGATTGGAAACGCTTTCCCATAATTTTGCAGCCGTTACTTCTAGTTTGTCTCGACCGGTCTATTTCAAAATATTTATTCATGTCTAAGTTGTCATATTCCTTCATGATTTTGAAAACTTCAATAAGATCACCTCTTAACCTGCGCTTCGTTAGACTAAATAGTTTAAGTTCCTCGAGGCGTTCCTCATATGGTTTGTTTCTAAGTCGTGGTATCATTTTTGTGATTCTTCGCTGTATTTTCTCTAATTTTTCCATAACCTTTCTGCAGTATGGAGACCAGAATTGCACACAATACTCAAGATGGGGGCGCACTAGCGAGTTGTACAAGGCAAGTATGACTTTCTGATTTAAATTCAAAAATTCTTCCAATAAAACCCACCAGCTTGTTTGCAATTTTAACCGCCTTGGTACACTGCTTACTCAGTTTTAGGTCATTTGATATTATCACACCAAGATCCTTTTCATTGTCTGTACTTGATAACTGGACATTATTCATTTTGTAATTCGCATGGACGTTGTTACTTCCAATATGAAGTACTTTGCATTTCTCCGTATTGAATTTTATTTGCCATTTTTCTGCCCAGCACCAGAGTGGGCTTTTTTCTCTAATAGGGTTAGGAATCCAGGGTACTTCTTTGGCCTTGCAAGTGGTCTCTCCCTTTAGAGGGGGGGGAGTGTAGGTTAGAAGCCCTGGATTAGGCAGGAAGGACCGCTTAGGTGGCCTTTTAGTGGCCAATAGAATTACTCAAGCATCAGTTACTCGCACTGGCATGTCAGGACTCACTGTTTACTCTAAACAATAGACACTACACCATGAGTAGAGTCAGACTAAAACACCCCAACCCTCAAGGGCTCACAGGAATACACCAGTTGCTGGAAATTGCTGCCCCAGCACGCATCAAAATAACTGCTCTTCAATCCTCCAGAGACAGTATAATTGCTGTTACAGCCACAGACCAAAATGCGGATCGCCTCCTGTCAACCCCAGTTATTGATAAACTAAAAGAGGCTAATTTCACCCCCATCTTACCACCTCATGTACGTGCCAGCAGAAGCATCATCTGCTCAAGAGTAGATAACTGGATCTTTCGACACACAGAAGAAGAGATCCAGGAAGAAATCACAAACACTCAGGACTGGGCAATAATAGAGAAAGTCACTGAATTCCAAAACACAAAAAACAATGCCTTTAAGATAGAATTTAAGGACACGAAAATGGCAAACAAGGCAAGAAAAGGACTTCTCCATAGCTAACCACCAAATTCACGAAAATACCTACATCCACATGAACACCTGCTACAAATGCTACCGCATCGAAGAACACAGCACTGCAGAATGTACTATGGCCCCTGAAGATAAAAAATGCTCAGAATGCACCTCAACAGACCACCATTGGAAAGACTGCAAAGCCACAATGAAGACCTGCATCAACTGCAGTGGGAATCATAGGACACTGGCCATGCATTGCCCTATCAGAAAAGAAGCAATAAAAAAGAAAAAGGAACAGATGAAAAACAACTCCACCAAACCTAACTCCTATGCTCAAGCTGCACACAAAGACCAGAGAAATAGTTCACAAACCGAACCAGCCACACCCTTGCAAGACATCTCCACTATAAACAATGAAATAGCAACATCAGTAACTGCATACATGGTAATCATGTTACACTCCCACATGATGAACACGGTGGAACCAGGATCCTTCTACAAAACCTTCGCTGATCTGAGCAAGAAAAACGGGCTCCCGACTATCAACTTACAAGAAAACCCCCCATCTTCAAAGATCATACCAGACATATACTCCCAGCACCAACCATCCATGCTTCAGCAAGAAATGATCATCCAACAAGCACAAGATAGAACCAATATTCCAACACCATTGGAAAATCAACCCTCCATAATGACCAGCTCCATCCCAACTACAGTACAGAACAATCTTCTAACTGCAGTTCACATAACCGAAGACACAAATTACAATCAATCTCAAAATACAAAAATAACGACTCACACCCCAGCCCAGAAAAACATGTCAGAACAACAAGAACAAGAACAGGAGTCATCCGAGGAAGAAGAGGAAACCACCGACCCCTCTGATGACACTGACTGTCCAGAGGCTAAAATAATCTTAAGTGAACCAAAAAGGAATTATTCATAAACCTCACTTGAAAACTACATCAAGAAAAAACTCAAGTCTGGAGAAGCAGTCTTCCTTCGACACGGAAAAAAGGTTGATATAACCAATGCCTTTGTATACACCAACCATCTTGTAGAGGCAGGAGGCCTAGAGAATGTAGTCAAATTAGTCGATGCATTAGAACTCCGGATACACTTCATCACACATAGTGAAAAAGCCCCCCCAGCCAATAGACCCCAAAGGAAAAAAACCATGCTAATCCTCCAACATAATGTTCTCAACTGGAGAGGCAGAAGCAACAGCCTAGCCAACATTTACAGAACAATTGACCCAGATGTAATTTTTAGATAGCCATGGCATCCCGTCTCACCTACCACTTAAAATTGCGGGATACACAACTCACAAGAAAAATCACTCCAACCAACCAATGGACGGAACTGCAATCGCAGTTAAAAATAACAGAAAATTTAAAATCTTAGACTCATTCATCTATGACATGTTAGCAGCCGAAATTGAAACAAACACAGGGGCCACTGTCTACCTACCCCCAAGCCGCTCCTACCTCCCCACTCCAGACTTTTTTCAACTCTTCAGGAGAAACACACCAGTATACCTCATAGGCGACCTAAATGCAAAACACAGAGTATTAGGCACAAGTACACAAAACACAGTGGGTAAACAGCTAAACGACTTAATTACAGACAACACACTAAAACACATAGGCCCTCACTTCCCCACCTTCCACTCCCGTTCTTCCTCCTCGACACCAGACATTGTAATTTCAAATCTACGCACATACCATAACATACACCTCTCTCAAGGCCCCCTTACCACTAGTGACAACATCCCTATCATAGCTAAAATATCTACTTCGCCTACCATTATACCCTCTCAACCACACCCAAATTTCTTGGCAGCTACTTGGGAAAATTTTAAATCAAAAATAAATCAAAATTTATTAAGCTTCCCCAGTGCTGAACACCCCTCATTGGAAGAAACAGACCAGTCCATATCGTCATGGTACAACACTGTAGACGAAGCCATAAAAAACATCCCTATTACAACACACAAAATAATCACTGCACCCAAACATACACAGGACACACATCTCATACAGATTCAGTACACAGCCCTCAGACAACACTCTGTAACACACGGCTGGACCAGAGCCCACTACCAAAGATACAAAACTCTGCAGCTACAACTACACGAAGCCCTAATGGAAGAAGCAAACGTACACTGGAGCAACATACTGACCGAAACCTCATCCACATATATTGATCCCCCAACATTCTGGTGAAAAATCAACTCACTTCTAGGTCATGAAAATCAACACCCACGTTATATGATCGACGAACAGGGAAGAAAACAACACAGCCTGGAGAAACAAGAAGCTGTGCATCGTACACTCTGGACAACAATATTCTCCAATGACAATCTCCCTCAAGGTGATGAAGAAACAGAGAACACAGTCACTGAATTCCTTCGACAAAACATACATAGAATAACACCCTACGAAACTGCCGACCCGACCCGCTTAGACCTCGCAAACCCACTCACCAGACTTATCACCGAAGGTGAAATCGTCGAAATTATATAAAAAAAACATGCCCCGGGGAAAGTGGCATTAACAAAACCGTCCTTACTCACCTCCCAGAACCAGCCTTTAAACGTCTGTGTGAAGTACTCAATGCGTCATTATCAGTTGGATACTTCCCAGATGCATTCAAGAAAGCTACAATAAGACTCATACCTAAACCTGGAAAAAAACCGCACTTCCCTGAAAACTTCCGCCCGTTATCCCTCCTAGAAGTCCCTGGCAAAATCCTTGAAAGAATATTAAATAAAAGATTACGTCTCTTCCTTGAAACAAGCAATATATTTAACCCATTCCAATATGGCTTCAGGACAGGAAGAGGCACAACCCAAGCCATAGCAATAATCACGGAGACGATTGCCCTAAAAACTGCAAATCACGGACAGTGCCATGTGGTTCTCCGAGATATCAGCAAAGCCTTCGACAAAGTATGGCATCTGGGCCTTAAATACAAAATATTGAACATGAGTCTCCCCGAAATATATGAGAGACTGTTATGTGACTTCTTGGACGACCGTACAGCTAGAATAAAAATTAAAGACCACATAGGACCCTCCTTTCCACTAGGATGTGGAGTACCACAAGGCAGTGTCCTCTTTCCAACTCTATAATATCTACCAAGGAAACGCCTACCTCCGATAATGATGTCAACATCTCCTATGCAGATGACAACGCAAATTATAGGATATGCGGGCCAGTCCAGGAACATAATGAACAGACTCACAACATACGGGACTGAAAAGATCAACAAAATAGAACAAGAATGGAAAATACAAACCAAACATCGATAAATTCACAGTCATACAACTAGCCAAACGGAAATCAGAAACACTAATAATTGAAGATAAACTTATAGAATTTCAACCCACTGGTAGAATCCTCGGCCTGAGAATCAACAAAAGAGGGTACACAGACCACATTCGAGAAAGAGTGGGGAAAGCAAGAATAGCACTCACCAAACTTTACAGATTCAAAGATCTAAGCATTAAAATTAATACCCACCTAGTTAAAGCCATGATTCTCCCCATCCTGGAATACCCTCCCATCCCATCCCACACGCTATCAAACAACCAGATTAAAAAACTACAGAAGACTCAAAACAAAGCATTATGATTTGCAACAAACCAATACCCATACACAGTGAACGGAAGAAATACACACACTCACCAAGACACAACCAATTAACATAAGACTACACAACTTAACGAAAAAAATATGGACAAAAATAGAAAATCAGAATCAAGAAGCCTGCCAAAAAATAAGAAGAAATGGAACTGATTGAGATCTCTCAATTCAGTAAATGGTTCCCCAGCAGCCTACTAACGTTACAAACGGAACCAATACCACTATTCTAGCTAGCTGGCTACCTCAACAACCACCACATACACACCAACAACCACTCACACACACATGCTTGTGCACACACACACACACACATACATACACTCAGACACACTCAAGATAAACAAATTACATAACTAATTATCAACAAACACTCCAACACAAATAGCAAGACGGACTGCCCGTCACCTGTCCACTCCTACTTCCTTCATAATTTCTCACTTCTCCTTCACCTTTTCCTTCCCTCCCTTCTATCGTTACTTAAAAAAAAAAAAAAAAAAACGATGCATTCTCGTCCTGGCAGCTGTGGCATCCACACCTCTTCCCCACTGCTCGTGAAACGTGGGTCTCTACTCCCATAGACTTTTCCGATGCTTTCTTCCCATGTCTCGGCCTACGACCTGGCGAGGGGGGCCTCTACAGGCAAGGAGCAGTCGCCACGAGCCGATACCATCACAGGGATTGTGAAATGGTACAACATAAAGGCAGGGTACGGATTTATTCGGCACCAGGACACCGGCGCCGACGTTTTCGTGCACCGCCTTGGGATCATTGCTCCCACTTCACAACGCCTTCAGCGCTCGTTAGGCGAGGGCGAGACGGTAGTATTTCGTCTCCACCACACATCGAAAGGTCCTGAGGCTATAGACGTCACCGGACCGGGGGGTGCAGCTGTGCAGGACTCTGCCTATGCACGGCGGTGCCCCATGACCTGGCGGCGCCGGCCCAAACATCGTCGATGTACAGGGGAGATCGACACTATCGCCGCCACGTGCATCGCGACGGCGAGAGCGTTCTGTGGCGATGACAAGGCTGCGCTGCTCACTCTCCTCCCTCAGATTTTTTAGGAGAATGGGCTGCCGCGCCTCGCCATCCCTCAGAGCTTCGCCCGTGGTGCACGGGCAGCCTCCTGTCAGGAGCGTTGCACCCTAACGCTGCAGCCTCCCCAACCCCGCACAACTCCGTGGAAAAGGCTGCAGCTAGATGCTCCTGTATACAGGACGACTGCCTCCTCTACCACCACCTCAGTAGCTCATCCTGAGACCGAGGACATCCCAGCTCCAACCATGGACACTGACAACAACGGAAGCGCTCCTCCTCTCTCTTCTCCACCCTCTGCTGCCGACCAGCCAGCCGTACAAAACACCCCAGCGGCTTGTGCTTCTCCACCAACACCCAGGAGAATGCAGAGGAAGCGAAAAGCCTCCAACCAAGACTCCTCCCAGATCAACATCACAAGCTCAACACCAGCACAAGAAAAACCTACCGTTACCGCCGACGACATCAACGATTATGTAACGACCAACATGGACGAATTAGTTAAAACCATACTGAAGAATATTCGAATAAGTCAAAACCTGGAACTATACAATAACCTCTCCAAGCAGTTTCCTTTGGACCACTGACCGGGCTAATGTAAGGCTCGGCCTTCACTACAGGTGGGGGAAAACTACAAACGAACGAACGGCAGCGATGCATTACCCAACTCTACCACTACACCTGACATAATCTTATCTAACTACAACACCCACCACAACATAAACATAAGACAAGGACCTCTTACCATAAGTAACCATATTCAAATAATTGTAGAAATCTCGACATTCCCACTCTACACTCCATGCACTCCATGACCGAATTTCGCTGCTGCAGACTGGGATTATTTCCAAACATACATAAATTTACATCTCCAAGATCTGACGGACCTACATCACGCCACGCCTACACACATTGATAATATTATAAACTCATGGTACAACACTATCACTCAAGCCACAACACTGTACATCCCATCAATGCGTAACAGACCGCTAGCAGGATATACACCAAGCCAAGAGACACAAAACATCATAGCACAGTTCAGTGCATTAAGACGACAGGCACAAACAAACGGCTGGACCCAACAACACTTCACTACATATAAAGCACTACAACACCTACTACACACAACACTTCAAAGAGAATATATGGAGACTTGGGCTAACCTAATGCAAGACCTCTTGCTCACATACAACGACCCCGAAACATTCTGGAGAAAACTCAAAAGTCCATCTGGGCATAACAGTAACGATCCTCCATACATGCTGAACAACCAGAATGAAAAAATATTCACTGATACAGGAAAAGAGGCCCTGCTTAAGGATATCTGGAAACAGATATTCACTGACGACCTAAACAGAGGAGGTCTGCATTCACAAACAGAACTAACAGTAACCCAGTACCCTACAGAACACAAACTGAGGACCACACCGTACAACACAGCAGACCCAACTCGCCTTGACCCAACATCAATTCTCACACGCCCAATCACAAACCCACTGAAAGAATTGCCCATGTGATAGTGGGATAAACAAAACAATATTAAGAAAGATTCCTGATCTTCCCATACATACACTAACACTAATATTAAACGCATCTCTGTCACCGGGATATTTCGCGATCAAATTCAAAAACTCTATTCTGAAATTTATACCAAAACTTGACAAGGACCCATGCCACCCACAAAACCACAGGCCAGTATCACTCCTCGAAGTAACTGGTAAAATACTAGAGAGAATTATTAATAACAGACTTAGAATATATACTGA
>JAGKTI010013814.1:0-22497 GCA_018397915.1 Birgus latro
AAATTTTTGTAAGAAATATCTTGCCTGGAGTGAGGAGCAATGGAAAACTGTGCTTTGGAGTGATGAGTCAACATTTACTGTCACTGGTACCCCTTCATCACGAGTGTACCGCAAACCAGGCAGTGACCCCCTGCATCCTAAGTACACTTCCAAGTTTGTTAAATACCCAGCCTCACTCATGGCTTGGGGCTGCTTTACATATTATGGTGTTGGTGAGTTGGTAATTCTACCTGCAAATGAAAAAGTGAACCAGAACAATTATTTGGAGCTCTTATGTGATGTTTTAAGTGACTCTTTTGATAAAACCAAGGCAAGAGTATTTATGCAAGATTTTGCCCCTCCACATGTTGCAAAGTCAGTGAAACAGTGGCTAACAGACTGTGAGGTTCCCTTTATTCGAGATTGGCCTAGAAACAGCCCAGATATCAATCCCATTGAGAATTTATGGGCGCACATGAAGCGGCAGCTGCGTAGTATGGACACATCATCTTTGCCTAAACTTGAGGCTGCAGCTATGGAGCAGTTTTAGTCCGTCTGTTCTGCAAAACTACGCCATCAGTCTCCCCAGATGCCTTAAGAAGATAATAAAGGTGAAGGGGAATGCCAGTAAATACTAAATTCAATGGTGAGTGTTAATTTATTGGTTTCTCCTTGCTAACCACAAGAATGTTTTTTTTTTTTTAAGATGGCATCAACACTTTCCGCGCCTACTGTGTTTCTCCTTGCTAACCACAAGAATGTTTTCTTTTTTTAAGATGGCGTCAACACTTTCCGCACCTACTGTGTGTGTATATATATATATATATATATATATTTATATGCTGTATACTGTACATATAAAAAGGCTTGCCTTCAGCAGCACCATTCTTTTCAACATAGGTAACATCCTCACAAGACACGATTTCCAAGTCACAAGTTTAAGCATTTCAAACACACAAAAAGTTATCACAATTGTACTTACTATCACACACTGCCAAGTCACAAGTTTAAGTATTTCATACACACAAAAAGTTATCACTACTTAATATCACACACTGCACTATTCAGTGCACACTTGCGCTGTTATTTGGCAATTGCAAAGGTGTGTCAAAGGCCTTGCACACACAAAACAGAACAAAAGGGAGATGATCACAGCAAATGTAAACACCGGGCGGCCATCTTGGCTCAAACGACCGGCGGCCTGAGTGGAAGGTGCCATGTATGCATAAGATTGTCATACACAGCCACCACAGTTACTAAACAAGTGAATTTCACCATCGTTATCATGAAACTAGGTATAACTTTTAAATTCATCGTTCTATTAATTTATCACATACGAAAGTGATGTACAGTATATGCTCAATTTAACAAACATCAATTTAGTGGAAGCCTGAGATAATGGAATTTTTTTTTTTTTTTGCCAAATTTAAAGGAAAATTTCCATTTAAATGAGTACAATTCCATAAGGGAAATTCCATTCCAAAAACCACAGAATTACCGGAAAAAGTCCCATAAATCAAGCACATCATTGAGCCCATATTGCTTCCACCCCGCTGACCGGCAGTATGCAATGTTGCCACATGTCCCAGCCAAGCTGCCTGGGTAGTGGCGGGGACTCAGCGACGTCGCTCAGCCCATGTGGTCCTCACATGATTCCCCAATTGTAAACAACTGCTCCGTGTGTGTGCGGCTTTGCCTTGGTGTTGTGGCCTTATTTGTGTTTTTTTTCAGTGAACCAGAGCTTTTATGAACCATGCCTAATGTTAAGGAAAAGAAGGAGAGGGTGAGGTTTTCTTTTGTCCAGAAAATGGAAATAACTGAGAAGATGGAGCGCCATCCCGGATGCTCCCCAGCCCCTCTGTCGCCCCTGTACCACCTCGAGTGTTGATGGAGAGGGTCTGCGACAGTGGCTACACCATCCCAAAGCCTGAAACAGGTTTGTGGGGGGGGGGGCAGTAAGGCTACCTGTGTCAGGCATATTTCTACAACAAGTGCAGAATCCCTACTTTTGGAGGTAAGCCTTACTGCAGTTTACTACCCCTATTTACTGTACTATTTTGTTCATTATTATCCTCACCTTATTCTTTATGTGTGCATCTTTTATTACCGAGTTATTACTGTGTGTATCACAGTATACATGTACACACTAATGTATTTAATTGGGGTTTTAATAATGGGTTCAGACTGCTGTGTGTAGCATTGAGAGTTAGCACAGTTTGCTAGGTTTGTCACCGGTGAGCATTGTCAGTAATTCAGCTTGACTGTTGCCTTCTTGGATTTTGCGGAAAGTACCTCAAAACACCAGAAGAGTTTCTCTTACACAGTATTAAGCCTTGGTAACGAGGCTCGATTTCATGAAAAATTTGAGAAAACAATAAAAGTTGGCTGATTTAGCTAATTTAATCGAGAATCTACTGTATACTGAGGCATGACTGTATTCCCTGCAACAGTGATGGAAGCGATTAGAAGTCTCCCACCCTCTATTTTTATCTGCCAGCAAAAAAGTACGCCATGTGGGTTCAGTATTTGACCTGGGCCTGGAAAAAATGGGCAGGTTCATATGGCAGTGTGAAATGTGAGAGGTGTGCATGAGGAATGTGAGAGAGTGGAAGTGGTGAATGTTTTCCCCCCTCCCCCCAAGGGAGAAGGAACCAATGGCCAGAAGATTGTAAACCATTCCTTTCAAGAAAAAATAAAACACAAACAATATAAAAGAGAGCCAAATTCAAGATCCGTTCATTTCGAGATGCCAGGACACACTGCATTTGAAAGACTGGATATCATAGCTAGCAGGAAATACAGGCACAAGGTGACAGTTCCAGAGTAGACCTATTGCATACATGAAGGACTGGGAGTAACAGTTAACTCTTACATTAAAGAGCTGGACCCATCATATAGGTGTAGGGATGCAAGTAGACAATTCAGAGGAGCAGTGACCATTGAAGAAACAATAAAAATAGAGATAAAGATGCAACAGTGTGGTGAAGAGAGAGGTTGAAGGGGGCCAGCAAGAGAAGGAGAGTTAATGAGACGAAAAGCCTTTGACTCCACCCTATTGAGAAGAGCAGTATGTGGGGAGCCTCCCCACACATGAGAGTTGTACTCCATACAGGGTTGAATAAAACCCGTGTATAAGGTCAACAACTGTGCAGGGGTAAAGAATGTACGGAGTCAGCTTAGCACACCTAATCTCTTGAAGCAGATATTACAAGAGATGTAATATGATCTTCCCACGGTAAATCCCGAGTGAATGAAACCCCAAGCATGTTCAAGGATGATGTAGGATTGAGCTGGATATTATTAAACATTAGTGGGTACTCCTGTGGAAGATTTTGTTGGGTTGATAGGTGTAAGAACTGAGTCTTTGATGCATTAAAAACAACAAGATTATTTTTATCCCTGTCAGAGATATAAGCCAAGTCACACATTAGGTGTGCCATAGCCTCACCCCTTGTTTGTTGAAGTAACTGCTGAGATGGACGTTGCAGGAACCAAATGGAAAGGTGAAGGGTGGAGTCATCAGCATACGAGTGGATATAGTTAGATGTACAGCTTAGGTCACTGATGAATAAAAGATACAGAATTGGTGATAAGTCAGAGCCCTAAGGAACATCACTGTTGATAGACCTAAGAGAAGAATGATGCTGTCTACAACAGCGGCTATAGAACGATCAGAAAGGAAGCTATAGATGAAGGCACAGACAGAAGGATAGAAAGTATAGGAGGGCAGTTTGGAAAATAAAGATTCATACCAAATTTAATCAAAAGCCTTTGAGATGTCAAGTGCAATGGCAAAGTCTTCGCCAAAGTCCCGAAAGGAGGATGACCAAGAGTCTGAAAGGTAGGTGAGAAGATTGCCAGTGCAGCGTCCCTGACAGAACCCATACTGATGATCAGAAAGAAGGTTGTGACAGGAAAGATGCTTTAAAATTTTTCTGTTAAGAACTGACTCGAAAACTTCTGAGACACAGGATGTTAAAGCAATTGGATGGTAGTTAGAGGATTGGGAATGGTCACCCGTCTTTGGGACTGCCTGAATGAAAGCAAGCTTCCAGCAAGAAGGAAAGGTACAAGTTGAAATACAAAGGTGGAAGAGTTAACCTAGGCAGGGTGTAAGCACAAAGCACAGTTCTTGAGGACAACAGGAGGGACTCCATCAGGCCCATATGCCTTGTTAATATTCAGGCCAGTGATGGCAGAAAATACATCAATTACAAGAAATTTTGTCGTCAGCCATGAGGTAGTCAGGAGGAGGAAG
Source organism: Birgus latro (assembly GCA_018397915.1). Lineage (NCBI taxonomy): Eukaryota > Metazoa > Arthropoda > Malacostraca > Decapoda > Coenobitidae > Birgus > Birgus latro. The sequence continues at coordinate 4,238 of JAGKTI010013814.1, forward strand.
TGATGGAGGAACAGCACTGGAATCGTCCAAGGTGGAATTGGAGGAGAGTGTCTGAGTGAAGAGATCTGCTTTATCAGTAGAAGAAATAGCTACAGAGCCATCAGAGTAGAAAAGAGGAGGGATGGATGATGAGGCAAAGTTGTCAGAAAGGTTTCTGGTAAGGAGCCAAAAGGAGCGGGAAGAATTCGAGTAGGAGAGTTGAGAGCATTTGGTACGGATGAAATTATTTTTAGCAAAGCGAAGAACAGACTTAGCACGATTCCAGGCAGACACATATAAAAGATGTGATTCAGGGGTGGGTTGACTCTGGTACCTTTTGTAGGCCCTCTCCTTGTTGTGGACAGCATTAGAACAAGTGTGATTAAACCAAGGTTTTCTTGCATTGGTCAAAGGATATAAGATGAGAATGAATGCTTCCATGCCCGAGAGAATAACCTCCGTAATGTGCAAAGCACACTCAGATGGCTCCCAGCCATGTAAGGAATAATCATTCCATGGAAAATCAAAGAAGTACTGTCTGAGGGCCTCCCAATCTGCAGCTCCAAAGTGCCACAATCGACGTTTCTTTGGAGGGTCCGCAGGCCATACCAGAGCAATACGACAGGTTAAAGTAATAAGGTTGTGATCGGAGGAGCCCAACAGAGAGGAAAGATTAACAGAGTAAGCAGAAGGATTAGTTGTAAGGAAGAGGTGAAGTATGTTGGGGCTCTCTCCAAGGTGGTCAGGAATATGGGTAAGGTGCTGTACAAGCTGCTCTAGGTCATTAAGGATAGAAAAGATGTAGGCTTGTTCACCAAACAGATCAGTGAAAGGAGAGGAGAGCCAAAGGTGGTGGTGAACATTGAAATCTCCTAGAATGGAGATTTCAGAGAAGGGAGAAATGGATAGAATGTGTTCAATCATAGAAGTAAGACAGTCGAAGAATTTTTCATAGTCAGAAGAATTAGGGGATAAGTAAACAGCACAGATATATTTAGTCAGAGAATGACAGAAAAGCCAAAGCCAGAGAGTAGAGAATTCAGAAGAATCAAGTTCAGGAACACGAGAGCAAGATAAGTCGTTGTGTACATATACACAGCAACCACCTTTGGCTTTCAAATGAGTACAGAGAAAGTAGGAGGATACAGAAGAGGGTTTGTTATCAGTTGCCTCACACAGCTGAGTCTCAGTCAGGAAGAGGTGAGGTTTAAAGAGAGGTGGTGCTCAGCAGAGTGAAAGTTAGAGGAAAGGTCGCGAATGTTGCAGAAATGAAGAAGTGAGTCGGACAGTGGTTCCAGGCATCTCGTTTCTTGTTGAATCGTCACTGGGAAAGGGGCGGATGGTTGGGGTATTTATGTCCCCCCCCCGACTCCGAGGCTTGTCTGGATACCGTTATATGTTTTATTTATTTATTTATTTTTTTAAAGGAAGTGTAGTGTGTACTGTGCATGCAGTTGGGTGTTGACAGAGAAACTTCTACTCGAGAGCATGCTGGCCTACTCTCTGTGTTACTGAAACTGTTTCCATTATGTGAAACAAAGGTGAAAGGTTGTTAAGTGAAGGTTATGAAATGTGTAAGGTTGGGTATGAATTCTCCTGGAATGTATAAAGGAGTTGCACTGCTCAACAGCAATGAATGGTAGGGGGGAATAACAGATTATAAATGTTAGCTTGAGGTGTATGTATGCTAAGATTCAGCTTAGAAGTTGAAGGTGAAAGCAACATTGCATATGCATCTTGCTGTGAGACAAAAGAGGCAGAAAAAGGGAGCTTCTATGACCAGCTGAATGGAGAGATACACCATATGCCCAAGAAGGATGAAGTTTTGATGATGGGAATGAATGGGAGAGCTGACACTGGTCCTATGAATGGTTTAATGGATCATTTTGGAGAATCCCGGTAAACAAAAATGGATGTCACGTGAGAGCCCAATGTGTCATGAAAGGAGGTTAAGCACTAGTAATTCATACTTTAAGCAAAAAGAAGCACACAAATATCCATGGTACAGAGAGACTGGAATGAATGGTGAGAGGAGCCTGATTGATTATGTGCTTGTAGAAAGATGCATGGGAGTGATGAGGATACATGATCAGTAAGATTACAACACAGAAGTTTACCTGATAACAGGATTGTGGTATGCATCATTAAACTGAGATGAGAAAGGTAGATAATGAGTAAGGGTAACAGTCACAGCAAAAGACTGAAAGTAAAGAAGCTGAGAAACAAAGCTGTGGCAGATGAATACCAGGTTAAGGTAAGAGATGTATGAGTCAATGAACCAGGAGTAACTTGTGATGTGCATATAAGGAGTATCTGGTTAGGAACGCTAAGTTGTGTGCGGCGTTGCAAGGCTTGGAATTGGTAACAAGGGTATAGGCTGGTGGGATGAAGATGATCAGAGAGCAGAGGAGAAAATGAAAGTAGATATGGTGAATGTATGAAAGAAGTTCAAATGAATGAATAAGATATGCAGACAAGCAGAAGGAAACAAACAGACAAATGAAGAGAAAAAAGGGAGTTGGTGGTAAATGACAATCTTAGAATAACGAATGCAAATTAATCTGAAAAAATTAAACTAATTTGGAATGAGATGCCAAAGTGTAGGGAAGAAGATGTAAAGATGTGTGAATGGACAATAATACTAGCAAATATAAATAAAGTATGGAGCAGATGGAAAGAATACGAAGACTGTTCAGAAAGTGTCTGACCTCATTTTTTTTTCTCACCCACCAGTTGGAGGATAGGGGCGGGGTTTTGTGTAGCACAATGCAAGACCTTCATGGACATGTGTGACTAATGCCAGCCACCATGAATGACTCAGTGACTGTCAGTCAGCCTGTGTTCGCAGTCGGCATGTTACACTCGTCACGTTCCTGAGCTCATCACGATGACCGAAAAAGTCAAACAATGTTACTGCATCAAATTTTGCCATAAACTGATACCCAAGTTGAAAGTATCAGGAGGATCCAACAAGTTTTGGGGAATAAACCCATGGGGGTAATGCAAATAAAGGAGTGGTACAATCGCTTCAAAAATGGTCGAATGTCAGTCGAGTGATCCACGTCCTAGGAGGCCACCAATAAGTGGGAGTGCTGAAAATGTGAAGAACGTCTACGATTTGGCCATGGGAAATCATCGGTTGACTGTCAGAGAAATTGCTAATAAAACTGGAATCAGCAATGGATCAGCACACCAAATTTTAACAGATAATTAGGGCATGTGAAGAGTTGCCGCCACATTCATTTCAAAGCTCCCTTCATGTGAACAAGCTCAGCGGATGAACATTGCTCAAGACATGGTGGAGTGTGCAAATCACGATCCAGACTTTCTGAAGACTGTTATCCCTGGAGATGAGACTTGGGCAAATAGGTACAACCCAGAAACCAAAGCACAGTCGTCCCAGTGGAAGCATGCAGGGTGGCCTCAACCTGTAGAGCACGACAGGTCTGGTACAAGGTGAAATGCACGTTGACAGTTTTTTCCAACTAGTGTGGTGCTGTGCATCACGAATATGCACCAGAAAGTCAGACTGTCAACAAACATTACTACCTCGATGCTATCTGTCATCTTCATGACGCAGTTCGGCAGAACTGCAAGTTGGATGCTGCACCATGACAACGCCCCTGCCCATTCTTCTCAACTGATTCAGGAATTTTTCGCCAAGTACAATATCCAGAAGGTCTGGCAGGCTCTGTGCGACTTTTGGCTATTCCTCAAAACTCTGCTGAAGGGTTCCCGATTTGAGACGAGAGAAGAGATCATGGCAAATGCAATGAAGTACCTGAAGATACCAAAAACCGACAATGAAAAATGTTTCAGGCAGCGGGAAGAATGCTGGGTTACGTGTGTTAAGTCAGAAGGGGCCTCGTTTCGTTTCGTTTTGTTTTGTTTTTGAGGGCTCCAACATGCTTGCATGTGTCGGCCTTGGTCACCTAATGGCGGCTCTCCACGCTGCTCGATCTCTGGCAGCCTCCCTATTCAGTCCCTTAACCCTTAAGTCACATTTAATGACCTCGTCCCATGTCTTTCTCGGTCTACCCCTCCCAACCCCTCCCCCAATATTAACACTTCTCACCCTCTGTACCCAATTATCATCCCCCATCCTCTCCACATGTCCTCCTTTGAGGTTTATCGGTGTCCTAGCTCAAAAGGACCCTTTTTATCTTTTTTTGTGCCTAAGATCAGATACTTTCTGAACTGACCTCATATTTTGAAAGGCAAGCACATGGGAATGATGATGGCAGAACAGCAATAAATATGACTGATTCTGGCAGTGTGCAGGGAAAGCTTGCCAACAAATGTGACACTGACAGGACTGAAGAATGTTGTGATGCAGCTGAAGAATGGGAAGGCTGTAGGCAGTGATGGGGTGTATGTATAGTGGAGAGTCTGAGTTAGTTTGAAATACATCAGGCAGCTTGGATGAGTGGAACTCTACAAGCAGAGTGGAAGAAGGCTGTGACTGTGCCCTGTACAAAAATTTTCAGAATGAGTGCAAAAATTACCATGGTAAAAGCCTGTTGAGTGTTGAAGGAAAGATATATGGGAAGCAGAGGCATAGAGGAAGCTGAGAGATGGAAGAGAGAGCTATGTGCAGGGAAGAAGAGAGAGGTGAAAAGACAGCAAGAAAGAGTAAGAAGTGAGTGTATTTATCTATTTTATTCCCCCCCCCCCAGTGTCCGACTCTGGCCAAAGGCTTCAAGGCCTATTCCCAAGTCCAAGTACTCCTCCTACATCTCCACATGTCACCATTTCGGCACTAACACCCACCATCCATATTGAATACATGCTAGGGCTGTCACATACAGGACTGGTGTACTGGTATTAGTGGGGGTACTTTTATGACATGTCGGCGGGTCATCTGGTAGATCAGAAAATTCTGCTTTTTAAGAAATTCAAGTCCTTAAACTGTTCACTGCCCCAGCCGGGATTCAAACCTGGGTCCATTAGGAGTGCAGGATGCCTCTCTACAAATCTGAGTGTAAAATAGAAAGAATGTAAGAAAATGTTCTGGGAGGAAGTAAAGAGAGTACAGGGTGACAAAACAGTTGGTAGGGAATGAAAAGATAAAAATGGTAGGCTGATAGTGGAGACGGGAGAAAAAGTGAGCAGACAGAGAGTACACTTTAAGGAATTGTTAAATATAGGAATACTTGCCTGCCAAGCACAGGGCTAGAAGAGAGGTATACAGGGCGAAGTCTGAGTCACAGAGACTTTTACTTGATAATCTAAATCATGGGGAAAGGAAAAATATGATATTTAGGGTGGCAAATCAGGTGAAGAGGGATAACCAGGATATTGTAGGTGAACAGTGTGTGACGAATGATGAAAGAAGGGTAGTGGTGAGCAGTGGGGATATTAAAGATGCATGGAGAGAGCATTATAACTGGTTGTTGAATGAGGAGTTTGACTCGGACAGGGAAGGTTTGGAGCCAGCAGATCCAGTGTTTGGCCCTTGGCCTTTGATTGACGCTGCTACTGTGAGTGAGGCAATAGGCAGGATACAGGAGGAGAAGGCAGCAGGTGTGTCTGGGTTGACTGCCGAAATGTTGAAGGCCTCAGGAGATATTGGGGTGAAGTTAGTCACTGACCTGATAAATATGTTTATATATGAGTGTGTTGTCCCAGATGATTGGCTGAGGAGTATAATTGTAAATGTGTACAAAGGGAAGGGTGATGCCCTGGAAAGGGGAAATTACAGAGGTATAAAGCTCTTAGATCAGATAATGAAAGTAATGGAGAGTTCTAGAAAGTATGATTAGAGAAAGAGTGAATATTGATGAGATGCAGTTTGGGTTTATGCCAGGCAGGGGGACCAATGATGCCATATTTGTTGTTCGCCAGCTTCAGGAAAAATATATCGGAAAGAAAAGGAAACTGTATTTTGTTTTTGTTGATTTGGAAAAGGTCTTTGACAGAGTCCCTAGAGAGGTGGTGAAGTGGGCAATGAGAAAGCTTGGGTTGGGAGAGTGGCTGGTTAGGGTGGTTATGGCCATGTACGTAGGTGCTCACACCCAGATAAGAGTGAATGGAGTTTTGAGTGATGAGTTTTCCGTGAATGTTGGTGTGCTTCAGGGGTCAGTTCTGAGGCCCTTGTTGTTTATCATGGTACTTGAAGCCCTCTCACAAGACTTCAGAGATGGACTCCTGTGGGACATGTTTGCTGATTGGTGTTGATCGCAGAGAGTGAAAAGGAGGCGGAGGAAAGATTTAAGAAGTGGAGAGATGGTATGGGGCACAAGGGCTTAAAGGTAAATGCAGATAAAACAAAAGTGTTGATATTCAGGGTTGGTAGTAGTATAGTCAGAGGAGAGGGAGAGTGGCCATGTGCAGTTTGCCACAAAGGTGTGGGAAGTACTGTAATTCCATCTTGTGGAGTGTTTGTGATAAATGGGTAGACTACGAGCTAATGCTGATTTTATGTGTGCGGTGTGTCGGGGAGAGCAGGTGGAGATTGTTAGGCGTGAAAGGATTGAACTTGCTGGTGAGTCTGTTGAGTGTGTGGAAGAGTTTTTTATTTGAGAGACACGTAATGTGATGGAGGTAGGGCTGGAGCTGGCTCGGTTGCTAGGGTGAGAAGTGGTTGGAAGAAGTTCAGGGAGCTGTTGCCTCTCCTGACATTGAGAGGACTCTCCTTAGTGCTAAGGGGTCTTTGTATGCAGCATGTGTTAGGAGTGTGATGCTGTATAGTAGTGAGACCTGGGCAGTAAAGGAAGAGGATATTCACAGGCTTAAACATACAGAAATGACAATGATTAGGTGGATGTGCGGAGTGTCTCTGCGTGCAAGGCCTGGGGGTGCTGGGTTTACGATGGAAGAGTTGAGAGGTAGGATGGGACTGGAGTGTACAGGTATTGATGAGGAGAGGTAGGCTGAGGTGGTTTGGACATGTGGAGAGGATGGAGGATGATAATTGGGTGCAGAGGGTGAGAAGTGTTAATACTGGGGGAGGGGTTGGGAGGGGCAGACCGAGAGAGACATGGGACGAGGTCATTAAGTGTGACCTCAGGGCTAAGGGACTGAACAGGGAGGCTGCCAAAGATCGAGCAGCATGGAGAGCCGCCATTAGGTGACCAAGGTCGACGCAAGCAAGCATGTTGGAGCCTTCAAAAACTTAACGAAAACAAAACGAATGAAAGTAATGTGAGTATAAGTGGCTGGGAGAAGGTGGCAGGTGAGAAGGAAAGAAGAGATCAGAGGATGGAAGTAGTGAAAGCAATGATGAAAGTTAAAATGGGGAAAGCCCCTGGAACTGATGGAGTGTGTGGTGAAATGATGAAGCATGGGTGAGAGATAGTAGTAGAATAGATATGGAAGATGTACAGATTGGCCTGGGAGGAAGGTAGAGTCTCAGGGGATTGGAAGTCAGGTATAATTATTCCCCTGTACAAAGGAAAAGGGAAAAAAGAAGTCTGTGGTAATCATACGGGCATTTGTCCTCTTCGTGTAACAGGAAAACTATATGGCAGGATATTTATTGACAGAATTAGAGAAATAACAAAGGAATTAGTTGGAGAAGAAGAGAGAGGTTTTAGAAAGGGAAGAGTTTGTGTAATAATCAGATGTTCATCCTTGGGTCTTTGGTGGAAAAGTTTCTAGAGAAGGGAAAGAAATTGTATGTGGTCTTCAGGGATCTGGAGAAAGCATATGAGAGTGCACAGACAAGGAATGTGGAAAATATTAGGAATGTATGCAGTAAATCATAAACTGGTGAATCCCATGAAGAGTATGTATAAGGGTGCTAAGGTTGCAGTGTGTGTGGATGGTGAACTGAGTGAATTTTTCTATCTGAATGTTGGATTGAAACCGGGATGTGTCATGTCTCCATGGCTGTTCAATCTGTATATGGATGGGGTTATAAAGGAGGTACAAGGTAGGACAGTGGATGCTGGAGCACCCCTAATAAGAGAGGGTAACATTTGAAAACTTCCTGTTCTGTTGATTGCAGATGATGCTGTGTTGTTATGCGAAGACGAAGTTGAACCACAATGCTTGGTGAATGAGTTTGAGAGTGTGTGCAAGAAACGGAATCTAAAGGTGAATGTAGGGAAGAATAAAGTTATGGTCTTCAAGAGAAATGAAGTCAATGAATGCACAGTGAGGTTGGATGATGAAGAAATGGAAAATGTGAGTGCATTTACTAGTACTTGGGTAGTGTGATGAGTAAGGATGAAAGTTTGAAGGATGAAGTGCTTGAATGGGTACAAAAGCGAAGAAAGGTTACTGGTTCTTTTAAAGCAGTGATAAGAAATAGGGAAGTGAGCATGGAAGTAAAAATGTCACTATATGATAGTACTGTGATACCAACTCTAACTTGTGGAAGTGAAGCTTGGACCTTGTTGGAAGGATACATGTCAAGAGCGACAGGAGTGGAAAAGAATTACAGTATTTGACAGGAGCATATGGAGTTGCATGGAGAGACCGAAAGACAAATGAGGAAGTGAAGGAGAAATGTGGTGTGGATGTAGATGTGATAGAAAGTGTTAGAAATACACTGAGGTGGTTTGGCCATGTGGAGAGGAAAAAGTGTGAGAGACTAAAAAGGATAGTGTACAGTATGTGAGTGAGGTGGAGTGGGTGACAGGGAGGGGAAGACTGAGGATGAGATGGAGGGATGGAGTGGAGAGGTCTTTATAAGAGAGGGAGGTGTGAGGTGGGGGGAAGGCAGTGAAATGGCAGGGGACAGGGCAACATGGAGGTGATTTTTCTGTGGCCACCCCTTATGGGATTAAGACATCTGGATATAGACAGAAATAATAAAAAAAGTAAAGGAATACATCAAAGGACCTAGTGAGTGATGAACAGGGTGGCTTTATGAACAGTATGGGATGTGTGGATCAAATATCTACAATGAGACCGATAGTGGGGAAAAATCTGTGAGAAAGATCTAAGTATTTATGGCATTTATGAATCTGGAAAATGTATACAACAAGGTAAAGAAGGATTGTGGAATGTTCTGTGTATATATGGTGTGAATGGCAAATGATGAATGCTGTTAAGGCAATGAAGCCTGTGTAAGAGTAGATGGGTGACAACATCGGTATTGGAATGAAACAAGGATGTGTGATATCCCAATGGATGATTAATAAATATTTATGCTTGAGATTATGGAGTTACAGAGAGAAGGATTACAAGAGTAATGAATGGTGATTGATGAAATATCTGTTTTCATATATGATGTATGCAGATAATGTTGTGCTACTTGCTAATAGTGAAGAAGAGCACTGCAGACTGGTACAGACTTTTGATGTATACATGCATCAAGCTTTGAAAGTAACTTTACATATGATGACTGTTGAGAGAGAAGGTGACTCCCAATGTGACATTCTGGCGAACAGAGACAGGTCTGAATTGATGAGAGTTTAGGTACCTGGATGCAATGACAGAAAAGAGAGGTAAATGTGCAAAGGAAATGGAAAATAGTGGCAGTGGGAAGGAAATTGACTGGTGCTATGAAGGCTTTGATATGAAACAAAGATCTATTGTGACAGCTGCAAGAGAATTTTATGAGGACATTTTAGTGCCCATGTTAACATACGGGTGTAAGACTTTGGTGTGGCATGAAAATGAACAACTGAGAATTACAACAGGAGAGATGGGGTTATTAACAAATGTATGCATGGAATGAGAAGAACGGATGGGATAAGAAACGATGTGAGTTGTGAATAATGTGAAGTAGGGAAGCCTGTAGATGAGTTAATGAAAGTGTGCACAGATATGGTCATGTGGAGAGAGCGAGTAACAACAGGGTAGTGAAAAGGGTATGTGAGTGAGCTTGAAGGTACAGCAATCCATAGCAGGCCAAGAAGTGGTGGCTAGATATGGTAAATGTGTGTGAGAAAGCTATTTACATAGATTGATGAGACTAGAGAACTGACAAGGGATCAAGCTGGTAACATGAATTTTGTATGAAGTGCATGACAGTCACTGAACTGACTTTTCTGAAAGGTAGTATGAAGAGCATATATGTGGAAAGGCTGTGGCTATGAAGCAAAATCAGGATTCTGGGAAACTGACAGGTGAGTGAACGACAGCGTTGTTCATTTCACTGAACACGCTGTTGATTAGTTCTATCATTTCTGCCCCCCCCTGGTTCCTAGCTCACCCCTCTTGTGGGTGGAAAATGAAGTTTGATGATGATAATAATACGGAATGATAACATATGGAAACAAAAGAATGAAACATGGTACTTACAGTCAGTAGTCTACTCTGGAGACCTATCAAGGGCTGAGCTGACAAGAGGTTCATGTGGTAAGTTATGCCTCGTTGACGTCTTTTTTCTGAAGACCATTTTCTCTGCTGAGCGACTTAAAGTACTAGGACCTTATTGTAGGCCTTGCATAGGACATACAACTTTGAGTTCTGAGGCATTACACCCTTGGGGCCAGCAAATGGGGGGTTTTATTCTAAAACCCACAAATTTGTACGTTTAGAATCTATAATATAATGGTACTCTACTTATATTTACCAGTGCGTACAAAGTACATTTACTGTTACCTTCTGCAGATTTTTGTTCTGACTGGTGCATTCGATATAACAATATTCTAAAATAAACTATCATGATTAGTTGAAGAAAATTCATAAAGTACTAATCAGGCTTAAACAAAACTTCGTAAATGTGATGAGTAAAAAAGGAAAGTTCACACCAACAGAACTATCAAAGCAATTTGAGAATGTCTGTTAAAATATAGGATAAGTGTATGGTGTCTACTCTCAGAGAAAAAGAAAAGCCTAGTAGATTAGAAGGCTCCCTCCAGCCAGGAGTAGGTAATTTCACATCTTGCTTTCACAGCAGAGTACAGAAATTTCCCCAAGACCATATGTTTGCACCTCTTCGACTTCCATATACACAAAACTTGTTTCCCTTCAGCAGACTGGCTAGGTGAAGGCACCAAAGAAGGAACTGAAAGCCTTCACTATTTTGTAAGTGTACTGCTTTGAGGAAAGACAGGGACAAGAAAATAAAGAATCAAAAATACAGTCTTTGGAATTTAATAACGTCATGAAATTACTATTACATGTACTTAGGGCATGGAGTGGCTATTACTCCAATGTATGTTGAATGGCTATCTAGAGTGCTCTGGAAAATAATGAAAAAGGGGGCACTCTTCAGAAAGTACTGTAAACACATTATCATTATTTCACATCAACTACTGAATTAGTTAACTGGAAGAGAATTTACACAAAAAGAACAATGCTTCTGTGCAGCTATATTGTGATGAAAAGTATATTATTCCTAAGCAATGCAAACCACAACAGAAGGACTTATTTCTAAGACTCAGCATGATTCTGTGAGAAAACAACAGAATGCCACTCACTGCACATGCCAAAGTAACTGAATGGTGTACACTACAATGTCCTAAGACAAAGTAATCATATGGTGCTCACTGAACTGCTTGAGCAGGAAATGACTGAGTGACACTGACCACACAGCCCACAGAGAAAGCGAATGAATACTGTAGATTGCAAGGGTCTTACTGGAACAGGTGGAGTTTGGGCACAACTTGAGGGAAGAGAATAAACTGCAGAAAGAAACACTCATAAAAAAGCTGCTCACTCTCAGCACTGCAGTGTCATACGAAGGTTCTGACTATGGCTCTAAGCACGGACTTTTGGGAAAAATTGGATACCAATAAGAAGACAAAGGTAATGGCATTCCTGCCTGGTGCTAAGTGCAACTGTTCTTACAACTGCTCCATTACTGTATACAGGTCAAGGCTCATTTCTGTCTGCTGTCCAACTACAGCAATTCTTATTAACCTCCCACCTGTGAAGCATAAGCTTTCCACTCTGGAGTGGCAAGGTCTGATACCCAGGAACAGCCAACCTATTCTCTCTGCATAATTTATGTCAGGTTCTTCTTTTCCAAGGAGTTTTACTTCATCTGTAATCTAAGTTCTTGTTCTTCAAAAAAGTAAGGACATTCACTTCATCATTACTAACCATTTTAGTTTTCCTTCACCTATACAGGTTCATGCATTCAAAAAGCTTTGAAGTAAAAGTTGGACCAGCAAATCACCAACGTGAAGAGATGCCCGATGGCACTGAATACGGGTGGGGTTGTTCTCGTGCACGTGCCCGCGCCATCTGCTGTAAGACTGGGTCATTCAGCACAGGAGCTGACTGAAAACCTGATGAGTAAACCCTGTGGCGTTCTTGTTCATGGAGAGGGATCTGCATGCCATGGCTGTCCGATGCAACACTTTGCACAAGTCTTGGCGGAGAAAACGCCCGTGGGTACTGCGGTTCTGGTAGCCGTGATCGAATTACTGGATCTTCCAGTAAGGGACCTGAGCGCCTTGACTGTGGGTAAGCCCATGGGCTTTGCTGGGTCTGTGGCATTCGCAAAGGTGGATCGTCCATCATGGAGCTTGATGATGGTTTCTGTGATGATTCGCCACCTGAGGGAAGAAGTGATCGCAGGATCGACCCAGCAAGGGCAGCACGAGCCTTGATTGAGGACAGGGCACGTTCATCTTCTTCACCAAGCGCAGGAGCTTGGGTCTGCCTTGGATCATCATATCTGGGAGAGAAGTTACAAAACTAAAATAATTATCCATGATTCAAGTTAATATCAAAAACTGTGTAAGAATAAAAAATTGAGGAGGAGTACTAAGATAAAGAAAAATCTATAGTAATAGAAAGAATGGAAACATTTGAAAGGATATACAGTTTTGAAGCATGCCAATTCAGGAATTGGCTAATAAGCATCTTCATCCTGAAGGAGAGGAAGTGCAAGGATAATGTAAGATGCAAAAACAGAAAATAATAAGCACAAAATATACATTAGTTTGTGTCTGGAAACACAACTGATGATTAACTGCACTGAAGACAAGATAGTCTACATTGCAGTTGCTGTTTAAGGTGGAATGGCAGATGGGTGCCCTGACAGGATAGATAAAAATATACGAAATTTATACCTAAGTTTAGACTGAGAAGCCTAGAAGTGCATATAATGTTAGAGAAGAATGACGAATTATAAAAGGTAGTTCTGGAGTTGACTGGTTCTGTAGCTGAAAAGTGTGCAATATTTATTACCCAATAAGACAGAACTATCTTGTCAAATTATAATGTACATAATCATCCCTTTGGTATGTACCATCACAAAATACAACACTCACTGTACCTATTATAATGCTGTCCTACATCCATTACAACACTTACCTCAAACAACACTTTATTAGGAATTGTACAAGAAATTGACGAAAGTGGCCAGAGATCTGTAGTCCATCAGTTTTGGGGCAAAGTAAAAGGAAGAGCTTACAACAACAGCAGAGGAGTGAAAAAAATAAAAAGAAGGAGGGGGTAAGAAAGTAAGGAAAATGTAGTTTTACAAACCCTTTATAAAGAAAAGTTATTCACTAGCAAGGTCAAGAGCAATGACTGGAGAGAGAGAGAAAGGGGGAAAAAAAAAAAAAGAGGGGGGGCAGGGGGGGACAGCAATTGCTGAACAGGAAAGTGAAAAGGAAATTGAGTAATGCAGTACAGTACAGCATATGGTAAAACTGACAATATAGGAAAAGTTTTAAATCATCCTAACTGAGGGCTCACAACACTGAGCCATGCTCCAAGAAAGGACATACGAAGAGGGTCATAAACAGTCAGTGAACAGAATGGAATCAACTCAGTACATATATCTACGACAAACTGACTTTATGAGAGGAAATGCAGTCTTTTTATGAATTTTAATAAGAAAAACAAATACCAAGAATGTTATGAGAAGAGGAAAGCTTCAGATGTGCTTTGCAGAAGTCCAGGGTATTTTTGTGTAACAAACTACACAAGCAAACATACAACGAGATTGCATTATATATCAAAGCAATGAAATTAACCAGGTGTTCTCTGCCCAGTACGAATTGAAAAAGACAACAAAAGACAGGTATATTATTCCCTTGTCAAGGAGGTTTATGGAGAGAGAGAGAGAGAGTGCAAAGGACAAAATTCATGGACAGAGATTACTGACAAGGCACCTACAAACTGGCTACAATGAAGATATGAGGGAGGAGTACACAAGGATGAATGCAAAATAGCAGCTTGGAAGGTCGTTTCACAAAGTTTACCCTTCAAATGCACATGGGAGCTCTTCTGAATACATCATCTGATGTCAGCTTGAGTAAAGACTTCTAAGAGTGTCCACTGCATCTAGAGGGTTAATCCACAGTCTATAACCTTCTGATGGCTAGGATTTCTCATGTTTAATGTTTGTCTGAAAACAACCTATGTTTGAATACTGCCATGAAAAAGGTTAATCAAAAATTATTAGTGGGTATCATCATAGTAAAACTTGCACCACAGTCCAAAATGAATTATGTCCAAGTCTTTTAATAAATGAAAAAATGTCACCCAAGGAAAATAGCTCCTGATTTTTATTTTGCAGATATGAAGACATTACACCAGGCAAAATGAATTATGTCCAAGTCTTTTAATAAATGAAAAAATGTCACCCAAGGAAAATAGCTCCTGATTTTTATTTTGCAGATATGAAGACATTACACCAGGCCCTCCACATTCGCAGGGGTTAGGGGAGACAGACCCCCGCGAATGTGGAATTTCCGCGAACGTTTGGTGCACCCTCCCGTACATGCCTCTACAGCCGCAAATCACCCACTGTGAGCAAGCGCGCACATACTGTACCTAATAAACTATGTCTGGGACCTGAAAGCAGCATAAAATCAGCTTCATATATATCCCAACTTCTTGCAATCATACCCATAAAATTCAGCCTTGGCTCCACAGAGGGGCAATCTGCGAACCATCGAAACCAGTGAAAGTTGATTTCGCAAATGTGGAGGCCCTGGTGTATAAACATACTAGTACAGTACAATACTCAAATGGTATTTTATTATCTATCTATCTATCTATTGCCAGATGCCTCAAATCATAAAATTCTGAAATACAGTGTAGGTATAAGAAATCCAACCAACTGAAAAACTGATTTGGAAACAAGCACATTCCACTTGAATAAGGGCAAGCTTCAACATTTCATGATGATGGCACAACATCTAGTGAAAGACAAGAGGATGTTGCATAACATATGATTTACTGCACACACATCCCTAATGTACCACTTGAAAAATCATATAACTTCCAAGGAATAAGGTAAAAAGGCAGAATGAGGTAAATGGTTATGGTAACATCCAGCCCTATACTATCTCTTGCATTGTATGAAAGCAAGAAACTATGCTATCATACTCTAGTGCACGTAAGGGTAGGTGACTGGCCTATGCCCCTGATGGCATGAAACTTTCAAAAGCCTTCCAGCTGCCTCTCAGAGATTCAAATAACTGAGCACAGCATACAATAACAACTGCAACTGGTGCTTCTGATCACTAAATCACCAGGTGCCAAATATAGTAATTTCATGATTCATATTTCATTAAAGTCCTCAAAGATCTTCTAGACATGAAAGGCACCCAAATTCTCACTGCAGCCTCCACAAACCCACAACATCCACTACACTACATGGCAGCACATCCACACACACACCAAGGAACATCAAAATAACACCCAGCACACAATATCATACACAAATACTATCATCTCTCCCCCCTAGCCCGGCTCAGACCAGCTTCCAGAAGCATATCCATACTCAAATCACTTGCCGCTCCATTCAGTCACTTAAAGACAATAAGGCTGCATGCACAGCCTCCCGATATCTTCTGAATCCTATCTCCCTCGTGAGGACAGGGTCCACCTGGCCAGGCTAAGATGTGGGTATCATCCAGCCCTCTTAAGTTACCAGAAGAGGCTGGATAACTCCATCATTGATGCCTGTCCAAAATGTAACACAGCACCCCATAATATTAAGTACATTAAGGACAACTGCATTGCACACAATCACCTACGCCAACAACACAACACACACTCCTTGAGAGCTCTGTGGGAAAGCCCGGTCTCGGCCATGGCCTTCCTTAGAGACTCGGTGTTGTTTGGCCAGACTGCCTAGGAAACAACTACTACTACTATTACTACTGGTATAACGTATTCACAAACTTGTCAACTGTGGAAGGACCAAAATTTCTGATACAACCACAACTGCAGATATCAGCATAATATACACAGGAAAATTAAGGTTGAAAGGGGTGAAAAACTGCTCATAAGAAGATACCCTACAACATTCACACCTAACACTGCTAACGCACCAAGATGTGAGAATGAAGTGTTCATAGTGTGTGTGTGTACCGAGTGATTTCTAGAGCATGAAAGGTTGTCGAGAGTGCCCAAGAAGTGCATAGCGTGTGTGTGTGTGTGTGTGTGTGTGTGTGTGTGTGTGTGTGTGTGTGCAAACACTGCATGTCTTTCTTGTATGATCAGTGTACTCTGGCCTTAAGCCAAAACAAAACCAGCATTTTCATCAACAAAATTAACATACAACATTTACAAACTAGTGCTTTGCATGATCTTCCCTATATCTAATTCAAGCAAACATTGAGACCCTACTGCATAAAGAATATAGTTTTCAGAAAAACTTTAATGTCTGGTGAAGTGCATCAGCGAGGAAAAAAGAAGGAAGAAATTAATAAACGAAAATCAAGATGTAGACAAAATATGCTGCTTTGAATGCCTCCTGCCTAAGTTGAACCAATTTTCTTCTGGCAACAGAAAAGCAAGAATTTCTGTCTTTATGGACAAAATCAGCTGTGCACAGTATATACAGAAAGTCCTCTAGACAACAAACTACTTGAGGGGATGAGCAGATCGATAAATCCTAAAGCTCATAAAGTCATCGTCACTTATGAGCATGGGTTCATTATACTGTATATGTTAGGTCATCAGATACACTGCAGTACAGTACAGTACAGCTCAATACTGTAAACATACGTACAAATTAGAGCATGTAACAAATAAAAAATCACAAACCAACAATAATTTACGGTAGGGAAGTGGAGGTATTTACGCAATGTCAGACAGAGCTAGAAGTATGACATCGGTTGTCAGATGGCTGCTTACACCATATACAACAAACCTTTTCACAAATGAAAAAATTATCTGACCAGTTCAAAGCGTCCCCAAACCGAAATTTTTTAAATGGATGTTTGTTATAAAGAGGTTTACTGTAATCCATTTACAAGGATCCTAGTTGTGGCAGATAATAATTCGATCAATATTTGGCCAGTGATGTCTTAAAGCAGCTGAAAAACAGTGCAACTTTATTAGTGACTCAAAGTTTTGTTGAAATGAGTAGTTGTGCTAATTTTACAATACCGTGGTCAGAACAACCGATAATTCTATGAACTAAGCAAAGGAATTAATTTATAAAATGCACATTGAATGCTGAGCCTGATATCATGGCAGTACTGGCTAAGTACTGTAATACAGTATCTGTTCAAAGTAATTCTGGATAAAAACTATCCCAGTTTATTCACTGGGTAAACCAGTTAACAAAGAGGGGAGACAAACTTACTTGGAAACACTGAAATTAGAAGTGTTTAAGGGAGAAAGATAAACCTTTTGATGATTGGTCTTCTTGATTCTGTAATTACAACAATTTCAAACCTGACCCAACACACTGGCACGAGACATTATCAAATGCAAATTCAAAATACACAAGACATTATTATTGTAAAGCTAAATACATTCATGTAGTTTAAAACTTTATCAGTTTTTAAGCTGACAAGGAACATGAGGAAGAGTGTATCTACAAGAATGCTATTCCTGGAGTAGCAGCTTGAATACTTGTGAATCACAAGATGTTTGTTGCAAATACTTCAAGAGATGTATAATGGTGTATAACAGTCGAAAAGTAACCTAAATAGAGACTGACTGATGACACAGAAACATAGATGGCAATCAAGAGAAAAAAAAAAAGTTTTGGTAACGTGAGGCTACACACCAAATGATGCTGAGTGACACAAACTGTCTCTTGGACTAAACCTATCCCTTGACTACTGACAGTTATTCAGTCACATCACTCATCTTAGATGATTTATGCATACATAAACTCATTTGCAACTGTATGTTCATACCATACTTAATTACAGTAGGCGCAGAAAGTATTGACGTTTTCTTGCCGACGTCATTCTTCTTCACGTTAAGTGAAGTAGGGTCAATACTACCCTCCCCTGTGATGCAAAATGAGCTGACGCTTTTTCAACGGGAGCTGGCAACCCTGCCTGATAGGTCTGGCACCACAGGAGCAGGCTCAGTAATGTTTGGGCAGCCACAGGAGGAGGATTGTCTCTGTGTGTGATGCACCACGAGAGCATGTTTTGACTCAAATAACACAGTTATTTGGTTACCTACCACATTCTCATCATGCCTAAAGTAACCACAAGCAAGGA
>JAGKTI010013815.1:0-22494 GCA_018397915.1 Birgus latro
AGAGGGGTTCCATCTCTGGGTGGCGGGGACAGCTGAGAGAACTACAGAATGAAATATCAAAGCCTTTCTCTGAACTTTTCAACTTATCACTTAAGAGCAGTAAGGTGCCACATGAATGGAAGCTTGCCAACGTAACCCAAATATTCAAAAAGGGCAACAGAGCCCAACCAGAAAACTACCGCCCAATTAGTTTATCATCGGTGGTTTGCAAATTGCTCGAAACTATTATCAGAGACAAGTTTGTGAAACACTTAGAAACAAACACTCTCATCAAAGATTCACAACATCGTTTTCGTAATAATCGCTCTTGCCTCACAAATCTGCTGGACTTTTTCAATGATATACTGAATATGTATGATGAGACTAAATCTGTTGATGTGGTCTACCTAGATTTTCAAAAGGCCTTTGAGAAAGTTCCACACAAAAGACTCCTTCAGAAACTAAAGGCACATGGTTTCAGCAGCAATGTTCTTGGTTGGGTAGAAAATTGGCTCTCTGGACGAAAGCAAAGAGTTGTAATTAATGGAAAAGGGTCAGACTTAATAAACGTTACAAGTGGAGTGCCACAGGGTTCCGTGTTAAGTCCCATTATTTTCTTAATATATGTAAATGTTATTGACGAAGGATTGTGTTGTAAGATTTCAAAATTTGCTGATGATACGAAGATAGGTAACAGAACAGATACAGTACTGCAAAGGCAAGCAGCTCAGAGAGATCTTGATCAGCTGTTTAACTGGGCCCAAATTTGGCAAATGGATTTTAATGTTAATAAATGCAGAGTGCTAAACATTGGCAGTAAAAATGTAAGACCTAGTTATATCATGAATAATGTCCAACTTGATAGGGTAAACCACGAAAAAGACTTAGGAGTTATAGTAACAGACGATTTGAAACCAAGCAAACAATGTACAGAAGCAGTGAAAAAGCCAACAAATTGATTGGATTCATAGGCAGAGCATTTGAATATAAGTCTGATAATATCATCCTCACTTTGTATAATTCCTTAGTACACCCGCACTTGGAGTACTGCGTTCAGTTTTGGTCACCGTATTATAAAAAGGATATGGAAAAGCTTGAAAGAGTGCAGCAAAGGATGACAAAAATGATACATAGATTGAGAAATAAACCGTAAGAGGAACGTTTAGAAGCCTTGAATCTCTTTACCTTAACTAAACGGAGGATACGAGATTTAATTTAAGTATTCAAAATATTCAAAAGACAAGATAACATGGCTGTCAATAAATACTTCACAGTTGATCACTCGAATTATACTAGAGGCAATGGGCATAAAATAATTGGCAAACAATTCCAGTCACATGAAGCTAAACATTTCTTCTTCAATAGAGTTGTAAATATATGCAATAAATTGCCGTCCAGTGTAATAAATTGTAATACAGTACTAACCATTAAAGGTCGCCTGGATAAATATTTGTCGTCTAACCCCCAGCTTACTATGTTTACTCCCGAAAAAAACGCTTGTATAAATTTTTATTTTATTTTATTCCTTTAGAGCCTGGATCAATTTACTAAATGCAAATATATGCACAGTGATAATGTTTTACGTTTCTTCCCGCAGAGTCCAACAGAGACCACGGGATCACTATATTTACGTGTATCTGTAACTTTTGAATTCCTGCAGAGTCCATCTTAGACCACGGGATTATTAGCTACATTCACGTGTATCTGTTTCTTTTGAATTCCCGCAGAGTCCAACTGAGACTGCGGGATTACTGTATTCACGTTGTTATGTCTACAGAGTCTCATTGTCCGCAGATCCCCCGTTGACTCAGTGTACCCATACATAGTGTCCTGCGTTATTTATTTATTCGATTATTCATTGTACTTTACTACTTTCTCTTTCAGGTTATTCATACTGGTAGCTTATAGATAATGTATTATATAATGTAGCTTTTCCTTTTCAGTCTTTCCTATGAAATTTCCATGTCAGTTTTTCCATGCTGCATGGTGGTCTTTCACTTATTCTTGCCAGTTTTGGCTGGAGGGTTTGGAGGTGGGGGGAGCGTTCTTGCTTTATTGCTTTACTATCCTTATCCTTCAGCATGTAGAGTTAGATCTTGTAGTCATAGTCTACTCTGTAACAAACAACCTCGAAAGGACCATAAGGTCTGTTGCTGTTTGCTTTCCTATGTACTCCTATATAATGGTTCCGTGCATTGTCAGTCAAGCATAAAAAAAAACTTACTGTACATCAAAATGTGCTAAAGTGTCTTGCCATTCCAGTATTGGCGATGAAAATCTGCCTGGGCCGTCAGGAATCAGTTCAGGAGTTTGTTACACCACTCAATCTTTCTATGCCACAGGCCAAGCACCATGTGTGTCAAGTGATTACAGTGTTACTATGGTGTTACTAGTGGTGTTAGTTGTGATAACAGTGTCGATGACCCCTACTATGTGCCACCAAATGTGATTGGTGAAAATGAAAATTATGACAATGTTGTGGAAAGTGAGGCAAAGGGGAAATTCACACTGAACAAGTTCACCCTGTACAAGGTGGCACTGGCTGCAATGTACTCTTATGAGCGCCTTCTAACACAAGAAAAATGTACCGACCTGTGTAGTCTCACAAGCCTGATGGATGCTGAAGCAAGGGAGTGGCACCAGTCTCTCCTTGACGGCCAGCAGGAGCTTTAGCAGCAAGGGACGCCGTTTAAGTAAGAGCATGCAGAGGCTGACCCTGATGACAACACACTGCTTTACGACAGTGTGCAGCCTCTCTCCACAGTTACATAGTGCCTTGCCACACCACCTGCCACGGCCCCTTCGTTGATGACTCATGGACCAGAAATTGAATTTTCTCTGGATGATGATTGGAAAACCTATCACTACACCACTACTGCAACCATTACTCTACCACTGGTGAATTACCCCAAGTCCAGTTTCCATCAGTTTCGCTACTTCTGTTGATGGTTTGTTTGGACCTTACAGCAGGCTAATATACATACAGACAGATCGATAGGTAAAGAAATAAACAGGCATTATTTTTCACTAAATAACGTTTATTAGCCTTTCATACAGTTACTGACATTAATTATGGATGCATAATATGCCAGAAATCACACCCAAAGTTCGGCCATAAAAACTACCCCAAATTTCATTGTTAAAAATGAAAATATTAATGTTTTTTTCAAATAATAATCATCATCATCTTTGTCATGCTTAGAACTGTAATTTAATTTAAAAAAAAAAACGAACATCGCAGCATTAATTAGAGATATTGTCAGAATAGTGCCGAACTTTTGAGGCGATTTCTTGCCTATTTTGTTTTTAGCATGTTCGGCCCTTTGGTTTGCAGTATGAACAAGAAAAAACTATATACTGTATATATATTTTTTCTCAACTTCCATCTTTCACATTCACAGATGATACAATTGACGCCACTTATGACCACTGAATTTCACTCGACCTACTATAACATAAAAGTACTGGAATTAAACTTTTTCCTTGACATGCATCTCTGCTTCCGCTGCTAGTTGAAATATCCTTGGTAGGTCTGATGTAGAACCCTGTTAAATTGTGTGACCAGAAACGTATTGACAGAACAGCTCACTATTCAAAGCTCCTTCAGTGCAAGGGCATATTATCCGTTTCATTCTTATTTCAGCCATGAAATTTTTGTTCACCAAAAGAAGAGTACCTTTTAATCATGTGATTTATGAAGGTGAAACATACACGTCCAATGGAAAAAAAAAAAAAACTAAGCTCGATAAGTTCCCCAAGAGATACTAATAATGCGATGTGAAAATATGTATTTAGCCTCAAGAGATTCAAAATAACTATTACGAAAAGGAAGTGTTGTCCATTTATCTTCTTCCTAGAAATGAATCGGTTACTTATACAGTAAAAAAAAAATTATGCTGTGTACAATACAACTAATTAGGACAGATTGAACAAGGCAGTAACACGATATTAGTGAATCGGTTTGGTGCCTTATTGCTGAAAGACATGCATGTGCCACAGTTCCTTAAGGCATCCTGTACAACTGTTTTTTGTTGTGTTTCATGTGCGATTCACATACAGCACTCTTGTTAATGCGGAATGAAGTGTAGACGTAGTGAAAGTTTATTGCCACATACATTTGCAAAAACGTTTTAAACTTCATGTATACTTAAGGAACCAATTACCGTTGTTCAAGGCAAAATAAATGCATATTATGATGCATTATTACAAGGAAGTATACTGTATATACTTCAACATAACACAGCATATTTATTAATTATATTCCTATGGCATTATGTGGTCACCTTCTTTGCTTAAGATAGATGTTCAAGGGACACGCGAAGCTACAGACGGTGACGGCAGATAGGATGAAGATGGTGTGGCTGTGGCTGGGTGGCGTGGCAGTTCGAGATATAGCAAGACAAATGGGTTCCAGCACCTCCACTGTGTACCGCTGGGTGAACCACTGGCGTCGGGGAGGTAGTGTGGGCACCAAGCCTCACTGGTGCAGGCGACACCCCTGGGCAACCAACTGGAAGAAGGTGGTCATGGAAGGATCTAATGTAAACAGAGGGCTGCGACCATCTTTAATGCCCAGTACTTATGAGTCAAAATATAACAATATGGAAACTTATGACGGATGTGTTACTGTAATGACTGGTATAATTACCCTGTTCGCTACTATGTCTCCTCGATTTTCAGTCAGCTCTAAGCCTCAGTATATCTGACCTATTACATTCATGCTGCCAACTGGCTATACTCTTCAGCTAAGGATTAAGTTTTCTAAGTTAAGGGATTACACAAGACCTTCTCTGATGCCTAACAAATATGATGCACATTACTGAATCTGTATACATAATCATTCTGCTCACTGCCATGATTTTACACGGTTTGGCAAACAACTTTATTCTATAACATTTTCCCATATTATAAAATAACAAAATGGCTTTTTTCTATCTATCATAACCATATTTACATGAGTATACGTTAGGGTGGGTCAAAAATTTAAAATTCGACGAAACATGGCAATTTTGATGGCCTATTGCAGTGATTCTCAACCTTTTTTGCCCAATTCACTCCTTCCACCATATGGCAGAATGTCATTCCCCCCTTTCCAAGACTGTCTTACTCATAAGGTGTTTACCTGAATAATACACATAAAGTAATGAAAATCTGCTTTAATATTTCCAAATTAGTACATATATATTTACATGGATTATACTGTAGTGGAGTTTTACCAGTCTAATGGCAACAGAAAATGTTGACAAGTTTTTAAAACTTGAATTATTTTTTATATAGTCATAACTAATTACCACTGAGTCATGAATTAACTGAAGTATATTTCAATAAAAAAAAAAAGTTCAATAGAATGCCAGGCATTGTAATTCAATAAGCAAAAAGTTCACTTAAATGCAGAGGCAATAAAAAGATGAATATAACAATAGTTTGAGCTTGCCATTCTATGGCCTCAATTCCTCCCCTGAGACACTTAAATACCCGCCTGGTTGAGAACCCCTACCTTACAGTATGTTTTCACATGAACTGATTGTATTTTTTAAAATGAGTCAGTGGTACTCCAGCAAATTTCAATTTAGTTTTTACGGCACTTACGCTCCAAGCATTCAGTGATTACCGGTGATTGGCACCTCTATAAAAGATAAACCATTGTTTTGCATTTTTGTTACCAACTACACGAACTGGCACTGGTTTACAGTTTTGAATTTTGTATGAGTTTGCGTATTTTACTGGAATCATGGCCAGTTGCAGCACACGAGAAAGCACGAAATACTCTGTTTTCGGCTCATCACACAGTCGTCTAGTAAATCAGTTGCCCACTAACTGTGATGTCATAAGGGCATATTTGGAACATATATCCACAAATCCGTCATTGAGCACCCAAGTCCATGAGGAAACTCTTGCACATGAAGTAACAGGAATTTACGAGAAAGCTTCCATCTCAACTATTGATTACACCAGTGTTGTTATTCGTGCGAAACGCCTGATAGCAAAGGCACAGGAGCTTAGGAAATAACCAGTGAGCAAAAGGACTTCCAACACCTACATTGAGAAACTCGCCAGCTTTGACACCTTATTCGACATTAGTCGTTGCAAATGTTTCAAAAACTCCAATGCACGTGAGAGATCTGAGTGTCAATGTGCTAGAGCAGACAATGCACGGGAGAGGTCTGAGTGTCAGTGCGCTAGATCAGACAATGCACGTGAGAGGTCTGAGTGTCAATGCGCTAGAGCAGACAATGCACTTGAGATATCTGAGTGTCAATGCGCTAGAGCAGACAATGCACGTGAGAGGACTGAGCGTCAGTGTGCTAGAGCAAACAAGATATTGCCTGAGGAATGGCCTTTCTGGGTTGACCAAAATAGATGCAAAAAAACGTATATTGGTGGAAAAGACCGGAAGAACACAGCACAAAATAAGTGTGCAGCAAATACAGTAGAGTGAAAAAGAATACTAAGCAAAATAATGAAGATATAATGATAGCATGTATTGATGAAAGTGATGCCAGTGATGAACAATATGATCAATATGTTGATGATGATACTGCATAAGTAGATGGAAGC
This sequence comes from Birgus latro, assembly GCA_018397915.1. Classification (NCBI taxonomy): domain Eukaryota; kingdom Metazoa; phylum Arthropoda; class Malacostraca; order Decapoda; family Coenobitidae; genus Birgus; species Birgus latro. The sequence goes on from JAGKTI010013815.1 coordinate 6,538, forward strand.
AAACAGTCAGAAGAGTGTCAGAACAAATTAGCCTATCCTGAGCTGAGTCGTGTAGGTGATTGATGTCAAGTAACCAATAGAGACATCTGCTCCACTGTGAATGCAGCACTGAAAGATATGAATATTCTTTGTGAAGATAAAAAGGATCCCAGTAAGCTCTGCCATCAGAGAAAATACTGGAGAGATGTTACATTGCAATTTCCACTCAATTAACGCTGGCGTGCCACAGGGATCAGTTCTGGCACCAACCCTGTTCCTGTTTCATATTAATGATCTTTTGTCTGTCACTCACAACCCCATCCATTCATATGCAGATGACTCAACACTTCACAGTTCATTCACACTCAGACACCCATTTACAAAGTCTGATATCTCCAATTGTCAACTTAACACAGCCATCTCCATAAATCAAGACTTATCTATTATCAGTGAATGGGGACAAAACAACCTTGTCTCATTTAATGCTAGTAAAACCAAATATATACAATTTACTAACAGACAGATATTGCCTGATTCATATATTACTTTCAATGCTACTAATATTCCCTTCTCAAAAAGTATTGAAATTCTCGGCATCTCACTTAACAGTGCCCTCAGCTGGACCTCTCATGTCAGATCACGTGCTAAAACCGCCTCAAAGAAAGTTGGATTATTATACGGAGTCCGTAACTTCTTCACTGACGAGGAGATAGCTTTAATTTTCAGGAGTCATATGCGCTCTCAGCTTGAATATTGCTCACCCTTGTGGAATGGATGTGGAGAGGTTGCATTAAAACATCTAGACAAAATTCAGAAGAATATTGTTGGAATATTAATAACCCTGCTATTACAAATAATTTATCTCCCATAAAAGTAAGAAGGAATGTTGCCTCCCTTGCATTATTTTACAGGTATTTTTATGGCAAATGCTCAGATGAAGTTGCGTCCATTTCGCCACCTCTCCATGCCTTCGCTCGTGCTACACGGGCATCTGGAACGTCACGCAGCCATATTGCAGAGCTTCCGCCTATCAGAATTCTTTTATTCCCAGAACTGCATCTCCCTGGAACTTGCTTCCCCAGAGTTGTTCCCCTCCAAACATCAACCTACAGCTGTTCAAGACCAACTGTTATAGATATTTCATGAATGGAGGATACCAGTAATCTTGTGTATGGATTTTTTTTTCATTCAATTCCTTCCTCTGTTCCGCTATTAAAAAAAAAAAAAAAAACATAAAAATGTCTTGAAGGAGATCGTTTGCATCGGTTTCGATGGAAAAATCGATCAGACACTCAAGAAAACCCCAGATGGTCAAAGAATCGTAAAGGAAGATCACCACTCAGTAGTTGCTTTTCCTGACTCCGTTTACATAGACCACTTTTCTCCCGAAACTGGAAGAGCAACAGATATTGCCAAGGAAGTCATGTCAGCAATTCGAGAAACAGATTCAACAGATTCGTTGCACGCTATCGTCTGTGATGGGACAAATGTCAATAGTGGAAAGAGAAATAGAGTGATCCGTGAGCTCGAAACACAGCTTCAACCGATCACCATGAAGACATTTTTATGTTTTTTTTTTTTGTGTCCGACTCTGGGCATAGGCTTCACAGCCTGCTATCAAGGCCCAGTCGTCCTCCTACAATCTACATGTCACCACTTCGGCGCTTAACACCCACCGTCCATATTGAATACATGCTAGGGCTGTCTCATACAGGACTGGTGTATTGGTATTAGCGGGGTCATTTTTACATGTCGGCGGATCTTCTGGTAGATCAGTAAAGCCTGATTTAATGAAATTCAAATCATTAAACTGTTCCCTGCACCAGCGAGGATTCGAACCTGGGTCCCACGGGACCGCAAGCCAACTCTGTTTGTTGCATCTTGTTGAAATTATCTTCCGAAGGTATTTTGAGGCAGTTGATGGTTCGACAACAGGTCCACGAGGCTGCAGAGAAGGAGAGCAATCACTTGAATTTGATTCAAAAGATCTTCCAGTTGTTGGAACGTGTTGCTGGAAAAACTTGCATTTTACCAGAAGGAGTTGTAAGTGATCTTAGCAAAGATTAGGGCTACCTGTACCGTGCATGTTTGGCAGTGCAGTTGCCAAGTGGAGATACTAATGAAGGTGTGGGACCATCTGCACAACCAGGACCGCTAAATCATGCCAGGTGGCTTACTAGGTTAATTGCGTACTGTGACTTTACATGTCAAAGGAGCAACCATCACCAACCCTAAAACGTCTCGTTTCATACACTGTGAACTACTATGCTCCTCTATGGTTCAGGGCGAAAGCCAACAGCTCGTGTCAGGATGGAGCCAAAAATTTCTTCTGCATGGTGGAGCTTGTCCAAAAGCTGCCATTGGAGGATCAGGCGATCATTCGCCCTGTGCCTGCCATTAACAGCTACTTCTGTCACCCAAAGAACATCGTGTTGTTGGCTGTTGCTGATGAAGATGATGGTGTACGCTCGATATCGATCAAGATGAATGAGAATGATGACCAAGCCTCAGTTAGAATATCTGAAAAATCGGCACTGAAGATAAACTTCGATGCAAAGAAGTACACTGAGCTTGTAGAGCATTCTTCTGCCACAGTTACTCCATTGCTGAAAAACAGACTGGACCAAATGGGCGAAAGCCTACCCACAGTACTGGACTTATACCCTTGCCATTTCAAAGGAGTGAACGCTGCGTCAAGGACGTCACATCCACCACAAGTAAAGTATTTGGGCATGAATCATGTCATAGTATGCTCGTCCAATGTAAGCGATCTCGAAGCTTGTTCCCGAAGCGTGAAAGTAAACAAGACTTTTGATGTGTTCAACTGTTCATGCCAGTTTTACTGGTCTTTTTCTTTTTCATTAAAAAATGCCTTTCATATGATTTGAACACATTCATTTCAACTGTTACTACTATTTTTAAAGCTGAAATTTAATACAGAAATTGCATTTTAGTTCATCTGAGAAAATAGCATGTTTCTTTGTTTTCTTTGTTTTTGAGAAATAACTATTTTTAGATCCAAATTGCTGGAATGGGCACGTATATATCGAAACATTTTTTTTGTGTGTGTGTTTTGTTGTCATTGTAAAGGAGCACCATTCTAACTTTGTTTCTACCTGGAAACTCTAAGTTGGTTCCTTTTCGACCCGCCCTAGTATACATACTCAGTTTACAAAAATACACAAATATTTTAAGGAAGGTTCTAATATTGTTATAGTGTTTAATACTGATAGCTGACAAAACAAATTCAAATCCTAAATGAAAGATTTTATTTAAAAAAAATAAATAAATAAACACGTTGAGGAATGACAGTGGACACCACAAGATACCTTGTTTTTTAAATCTTTCATCCAGAAAGGCTTCTGTGTTGAATAACATCAGCTCTGGTTACCCAAATTTAAAACAACGTCCATGGACTGTAAAGGTAAATGGAAGTTTTCCTCATTTGGATGTCAATAGTCACAGGAATGGTTATATAATGTAATCAAGATTAGCTCTGGTTGACATTATGTGGGAAGGGAGAAACACTCATTTTGAAGGGAAGCTCGGCAGCACAACAAGGCATCTGCAAGATGAGGCCTTACAAGTATGCAGAAACGTATATCCTCGGTTTTCAGTATTTTTAGTTTTTTTGCAGTATTGTGACCAAAACACAACCTTGCCGTTGTCGAGAATTTCTATCTTCGATTTTGGACCTTTCACCAGCGTCACTTTATCCCATTTATTTCACGCAGCAAACTGAATTAGAGACCGGGTTGTGTGAAGTGACAGTTGCTGCCACAGTTTGGAGGCATGATTGTTGGATGCTGTCATCATCACTTAAGCTCTGGTGTTACGTCTCTATGATTATCATGTATCTGATTTTCGAAACATTAAAGAAATAAAGAACTAAAGAACTTTACTGTGTTTCCCTTTCACCCACTGACAAATTACCAAAATGCATGTCGTATAGGTAGTGATAACTCACCACAAGTAAAAATCTGATGGTTTTTAAAATAGCCCAGTAAAAACTTTTACCAAAATCAATTAATTCATACGAAAGACTTCTGATCATACTCTTTACTGTGTTAATATATGAAAAAATTTTTGTCAATAAAAAAATAATGCCATCGTATTCAGCAGTTTCTTCTACAGTGACGAAAATAGACCTGCCGTAGCAACACTTGAAAAAAGATATTGTCATTTTGAAGGGACCTGCTGTCTGTAAATAACGTCTGTAATGTACGCAGTACACTAATATGACCCTTGGCCTTAGCTGTAGCCACCATCCTATGACAAACTAAAAACGAAATGCATGAGGGACATCCAATCTGCTGCTTCAAAATACCATTGACACCACTTCTTGGTAGGGTCGACAGGCCTTACTGCAGTGATAGTATAGGCTACTGCAATGAGACTATGAATAGAGGAGCCTAGCAGAAAGAAAATATTGAACAGGAAGCAGAACGATTAGTTGTATGGAAAACATGAAGTATATTGGAACCATCTCCAAAGTGGTCAGGGATAAGGGTAGCGTGCTGCACAAGCTGCTCTAGGTTGGTTATTACCTCCGCCAGCGAACTTGGAGGAGGTTATGTATTCACCTATGTTTTTCTGTCTGTCTGTCTGTTTGTCCATAGACGGTATCTCCAAAAGTTCTCAATTAATTTCAATGAAATTTTGTGGAAAGGTGGGTTATGGGCCAATGAAGAAGTTATTACGTTTGGAGGGGATCCGGATCCGGATTATTCCCCACAATATCGAAAAGTTCTCAATGAATTTCAATTAAAATTTTTGGAAGAGTGGGGCAAAGGCCAAGAAAGAATTTGCTACATTTGGGGGCGGATCCGGATCCTACCTCCACGGATCTGGATCCGGATCCATTTTAATGGAAATGGCATTGACAGAGGTATGCACTCTCTGAGTGTTTTCTAGTAAAGATGCGAAAGGTGGTGCTCTTTCACGAGGTGGACCAGTATATGAAGAGGAGAGCCAAACGTGGTGGACAACACTGAAATCACCAGATATGGAGATTTCAGATAAGAGAGAAATGGAAAATGTTTCTTCCATTATAGAAGTATGACAGTCAAAGACTTGTATATTTACAGTTTAGCTAAGATCTATGAAGCAGCACGGTGGCTCAGAGGTAGAGCATCAAGCTCGGGACCGGGGGGTCGCGAGTTCGAGCCGCGCCCGGGACTGCCGTGCCGGGAGGGGCAGCGCCCTCCTGTTACCTAGCGGGGCTATATGATCTCACTGTAAGGTCTAGCTCGGGGGATTCTTTAATCCCTTTTTATGAAACAGCAAAGATATATTTAGGAGAGAATGACTGGATAAACTAAGCCAAAATATAGAGAAGTCTGAAAAACTGAGTTCAGGAACATGATAAATAAATTAAGTTGCTGTGTAATAGATACACAACAAGAACATTTGGATTTGAAATAAGTATAGAGAAAATGGCATATCGAGAAGGGTTTGCCTTTAGTTGTTTCACAAAGCTGCGTTTCAGTAAGGAAGAGATGAGGTTCTGAGAAGAAATGGCGTTCAACAGAGTGGAATTTAGTGGAAAGTTCGTGGATGTTGCAGAAATGGGCAGATTCTGGATAGATGCTGTATCAAAAGACAGCCTATCTCATTTGGTCGTCACCAAAAGAGGGGTGGAGTGTGAGGACATTTAAGGTTTCCCCTCTCCTCCTGCGGACTCCAAGGGTGGGTGCTGGACCGCTATTCTCTTTACAAAACTTAAAAATCAGTGAACATCGCTAGTCACATAGGCAGACTGTGCCTCATAAGTAGCATATGTAAACGTAATGCAGGTACTGATAAACAACGTGCACAAGAATATTGCAGCAGCATACCAATAAAACCATAGTATCCCTAGGTATACATGGGCATACCACTGAATATACTATGTGGAACATCTTAAACAGTATTGCCCATGTGAGTCTGCATGTTCAGGTAATATAGTGGAAATTGTGTTAGGAAGGGTAGGGAATAATATGAAGGTGAGAGAGGGAGGGGAGGGGCAGAGATAACAGGTTTGCCTCTCATTTGTCATCTAATCTCGTTTGCTGTTGCCGGGAGGTCTGCAGGCTGCATGTGAAGTACACTGTACGTGGAAGGAATCAGGCTTTGAAAAATTTATTCATTCTAACACACTATTAATGATTTGGAAAGAGGATTCAAGATGTGACCGATGAACACCATTGTTTTAGTCTTTGATCAGGGAAGGCTGCTGTTCATATCGAACACAATGATAAGCAAGAGACTGATGGTCAATGAAAAAAAAAATGTTAACATGATTACTTAAAATGTTCAATACTTATACAAGTTCCTTCCAGATTTAAGAGGACAAGGACGATCATGAAGACCTTCTCTGCACGGTTGCTGATTATGGTTGTCACGGTGTGTTTTACAGAAGCCATTACGCCTTCGTCAGGTTGGTTACAGGTTATTAAATTAACTCACACCCAAAGTAGATGGTATTATTAGGTAGGCCTAATCTCTACTGCATAATATGTCAGTATAAAATTCTCTCACCCCTTCTTTTCTACTTCGTATCCATATTTCTAATCGGTGTTTGCCGCACTTGTCCGTCTACTCCATCGTCTAATGTATGCCATGTCATCATCTGGCTTGAGCCCTTACTCACGCCATCTGCCATCTTAATTAGTTCTTCCTTGTTCATTTTCACAAGTCCAAATCAGTTCAGGCTCGCCACTTTCATCTTCGTTCTCCACATCATCCTTATTCTTGTCTCTTCTTCAAGTATTAGTCTGGTGACTATCAAAGCACTATCTCCCCACACCGCACCATCCGTCACACCATCCACCAGTCACTGTCTCAAAAACTGAGGAATGTTTCGGTCCTGTGATATCACATTCTTGGGGTTTATATCTCACGAAGACAGAATCAATAACAATACAACCTGTACTCAATGGAAATGGGACGAGTGTACAAGACTGAGTGAAAGGAGAGACAAAAAATAACAAAAGATAATTCAATGGTGGAATTTTGATAGTATCCATTTGGTAATTTTATATTGCTTTGAAATTCCGGTGTATGAAAGTGGATCATCAGATGGAAAATACGACCATGGGACAAGGAAGGCGTAGGGTGGGAAATACGTCTCTTGAGGAAACCGGGTCCCTCAAGGAAACTACGTTCATTAGTAAAATATGCCCATCAGGAGAAAATGGGCCAACAGCAGTGGTTCTCAGTCTTTTTCGGGTTTGCTCCCCCCTTAGCCTCGGTTCACATATTCGCGCTCGTCCCCCCTCAACCTCGGCCATTATACCCATGCCCCCCTCTCAACCTTGGTCAACATACCCATGCCTCCTCTCCCCTCCCCCGTTACCTGCCATCATCTGACTTTAAAATCTTATTACATATTATTATCATTTTTGGTGCAGGTGCAAGAAGACGTTAACCCAGTTGCATACAGCCTGCATTAGTCCTTCTCCAGAAATTCACAATCCACTTTATCGAGGGATAGGGAGGAAGTTAAAGCACGTGTGTAATTTAACCGGGGTTTGTTCTGTCTTGCAATATAAAACTTATTGGTATCTTTATTTTTCCTCCGAAATCACTAGATTCGAGAAAAAAGTAATCAAGAAGGCGACCAGGCGACAGACATATCAGAGAGAAGCCAACTTATAACACGTGTACAATGAAAAATGTGCTTTGAAGGCTGAAACAGACAGAATATGAATACTGAACATGAATCAATAGTTCATTTTGACACACACACACACACACACACCCACTCTTATTCAAGCCACTCACTATTTTTTCTGAGTCGTCACACGTCCCTTGGAAATTACTCACATTCCTCTAGGCAGGTGTGCCTCCCAGGCTGAGAAGCAGTAGCCAACAGGGGAAAAAATGGGATTGCATGAAGAAATAGGTCCAGTGGGAAGTAAGCTGTTGAGAGATAACTGGTCCATGGGAAAAGTCGGTACATGAGAAAAGAAAACATGTCCAGTGGGGAGAATAGGTCTGAGATAACAGGTCGTTGGAGCAAAAATATGCCTTGGATGAAAGTCCATGGGGAGAAAATAGGTGTGTGAGGAGATGACCAGGAGGAGGTGTAGGTAGGTACGGGCTTGTGGGCTAGTGTATGTTATGATTAATTAGAGGTTTTATTGTGTAGCTAAGGTTATTAGAATGAAACGGGACTGGGGTTACACTGTGACGTTTGTATGCTGATATTCGGGGTAGTGCACTGAGGCGAATAAAACCAGTAGACTAACGATTTAGGATACCAAATATCAAGCTAATGTATAGAACCCATAACATCCCAACCAACTCTTTCCATATGCATCTTGCAAGATACAGTGAAGACATGCACAGAAAGTGTTCATTTTCATTTTGTCAAGAGGAATATACCACTATACTGTTACCAAATATAAGTCGAAGATTTTCAGTATTTGCTAGGCTACTGCGCCTATAGTGTTGAACCTTAATCTCTTCAATATTATGCTTTTATTTAAATATATCCTTTATTGTTAGCATGACTAGAGGGCAATGTACAGTTTATTAATGGTCTGACGCAGTGAGCGGGTTAGGAACATAATTGTCGTCTCTAGTGTGTTTTCAGTGCAGTAGAACATTTCAGGTTTTCCTTAGATTTCAGAGATGTGTTAGCAGATGAGACACAAATGTTTAGCTCGGTGGTTGGGACCTGGCTACAAGGAAAATGCTTCCTCATATTACTCACTGACGGCTTGACATCGTACACCACCATCTCGCAGGTAATTGTGAAGGAACACAGACAATTCAAACTTTTCCACTCGCGGGCGTATCTTCTTAAATTTTGCTAGTTGACAGTTATATTCAGCTTAGGGAGAGAAATTCTGGAGATATTAGAGATTAGGAGACTTTTTATCTCCGTCTTTCCAAAGACAGTAGCTATGTCGTTTCTTCATGTGCATGTAGAGAAAACATAGCTTCCATACATAATCCTGTGATATACATGCAAATTTGGAAACACACACACACACACACACACTAGAAGTAGTAATGGTAGTAGTATTAGTACTGGCAGCAGCAGTAGTTGGTAGATGGCAGCTTATTGCATTCTAATATATCAAAGCAATATCTGGCCTCCTTACCCTCTGACTTATCCTTTATAAGCTTTGGAGGTGTTTAACCCCTAAAAATAATTGAAAAAATTAAATAGTGGAAGACAGTATCAACGAACAAGTCGAACTGACCTGAGAAGTTTCACTGAAATCTTTGTTCATTTTTCCCTATTGCTGATTTTTTTTTTGAGGGGGGCTGATGCCCCCAAAGAATCTTTGTGCAGTCACTCTTCCCAAAAAGCACATAATGGATTAAGACCATTGTATATGCACATACTATGGAACTGAAGCACTATCTGCCCATATCCACTATCTGAAAATTTTTATTTTGGTGATGGGCCGAAACACCCCTCAAAAACACGGTCTGAAAATTATATATACTAGAAAACAAAAATTTTCACCTGAAATGACTGATAAGGAGTAGGAATGGCATTAATGCAAATATAAGCATTGAAAAAAAAAACAAGAGAGCACTCTGGGTGGAAGGAGATTCAGAGACCTACACCAATGACTACATTCACACTTTAGCCACACACTAGTAGCAGTAGCTGGTGAAATGTAGACCTGGGTATAAGTCTCAAAATCTCCTCCCATCCTGAATCCTCTCTTGTTTCCGTGCTTTTTCCATCTGTGCCATCCCTACTTCTTAACAATCATATTAGAAGAGAATTTTAGTTTTCTGGTTTATGATCCTTTTGTGTAGGTACAGTTATGCATAAAGCAATTGTTAGATTTGGATTGTTACATGCATAGCATACTGAAAGACTAAAGCGAGGGTGCCTTCCCGTGAAAAAAAGAGTTTTGGTACGTCCTTTAACTGTAGGCAAGCTGTAGCTACCCATGTCCCGCAAATTGGCGCACTTATGGGTGACCGCAATGAGGTTTTCAGGACGTACGAGTACCTCGCGAACCATAGCCTGAATGTTTTCCTAAAGATGAAAAGAAATATCTACGCTTGACAAGCAGCGTTTTGATGTATAGTACGCTCGAGTACGCCATTTTGTTTTGGAGTTATGACTGATGGAGAAAAAGAAAGAAGAAAATCTATATTTTTGTGGGTCAACTTTGCGACTTGTACGAAGGTTAGCAAGGCTTTGTGAGAAGTTTTGCACTTGAATAGCGTAAGTCTTTTAGTTCATAAGCTTAGAACTAAACTTTGCGACTGTTTTCTCGCAAATGCTCCTATGTAGTGCGTGAATTTTAAGCCCCCCTTGAAATAAGTAAATCCCACCGAATTGACACCAGTCTAATAGTTGAATTAAGTATTATTCCAGGGTATTCCATTACTGCCAGAACATTAAGAAGGCCTCGTTAATAATTAAAATTATTTGGTATCGCTGCCACCACCCAGCAGTTGCCGGGAAAAAAAAGTATTAATGATATTAGTCCCGTACGATGGAAGAGGGACAGAGGGCCTCTGGCACTAACAGGGTAGCGTGAGAATTCTATAGGAGAGCGTGGTTCTTTAGATGAAACATGCCTTGCGGGCCACTCAGTCTTAGATATACTACCTAGAGGATTTATTCCAAACACATTCTATTACATTTACTTATCTATATTATTATTCTTAAATTACACAAAATGAAAGAGTTTCAAGCAAGATTTAATTACTAGACCTTAATAAATCAATAGTCTCTAATACGCCAGAATAGTTGAAAGAGAGACTGCAAGATCTATTCCACACAGTCTGTTAATCATCTGACCCGCCTAACGCGATACATGAAAATACTCTCAACCAGACTGCATCATAGAAAATTTCATCAATAGGGGGAACTCCCATAAACCACGGTCTCACAAGGACTCGTAGTGATAGCCAACTACAATGTGTTCACTGTTTGCTCCAATACTAAAGAACTCATCCCTATAATAACTGGGTTACAACACATAACACATCTAGAAAAATATACATAAACCAAGATTATTACAGAATGCAAACTCAGCGCTCACAGCGCACCACATGGCGGGGCATCACACCATTCCGCCTCTCACACACCTTTAACCAACATGTTACATTTGTTTTATAAATATTTAGCTTACTAAGTGGACCAACCGACTTTGTACTGTGCATTGGAAAAAGACTAAGTGGAAATTAGTGTAAAGGGCTTTCGGGCACTGGTCATTGTGACTCTCGATACAATGACTGGCGCTGACTCCATGACCCAAAGCCACTTGCCGGTTCAATCTGAAACGTCCATACACCACGGGGTCTTACTGGAGAGTCATAGGGTTTTGATAATATGATCAGATATCTTACTTTAAATATAGTTATAACGACAACTAATTATGATGACGTATAAGGGAGAAATACTGTGAATACTCGGACAATACCTGGAACAAACGTCCACACACACACACAGGGGTCTTACTGGAGAGTGACGAATCGTGGGCACGCGGGAGCCCGCTTCCCCTAACACCCGCTCCGACTTCTCTATCTGGTTCTGACTTCAAACAGTTACGTTACAGTCTCCATGTTATATCAACGCACAAGATTTGCCATAAACACGTACGCATTACTCTACTTATAAAAACATGACTTATGATGATTTAAATTTTGTGGCAATAACATAGGTTTAACAATTTAACATACGATGCCTGAAATCACGGTTTGATACGATTTCTCTTTGTTCCGCCCGCGGCGTTACACAACATTACGCAACAACTGAGGTCTATGCCAAATAAATTAATTTTCGCGGTCATCTATGACAACAATCAATAGTCTGGCTTTACTTAAGTTCTTAGACAACGTTATTTAGTAGAACAATACAGAAAACACAAGCCCAAGTACAAAAATCTGAATTCTAGGAGTAAACATGACTCTTCGCCAATATAAGTTCCAAATTAACTTTCTGTACCACTCTATCGAATCCAGATGCTCCTGTGATCGTCTCCTTGACCAGTTGCTTCTACTAGTAAAATCAAGCCCAAACTATGAATTACAAAGTCCACTTCACACTTTACAACATCTTAACACGGTCCAGAATACACACTTATCACGTACATAACCTAATGTAAATTACCTACATCATATACTTACACTATACTTATACTAACTTAAATTACTCTTATTCTACTTATATGCAAGAAAAATGGCATTACACCTATACCCTATGGTACGGGACGCCAGTTCGAGCCCATGCCACTCCTACTGACGTAGTGCTAGCGCACTCCGTGAAATAGTAGAAGACCTTCGGAGCAACCATACGAACGCACCTGGGAAGCTTCATTCATATCCACCAAATAGCCTAGGAGTTAAGGTACGGACAGCAAGAAAAACAGTCACACAGACATGCAATCGTACATGGAGAGTTGCTGAAAATATCATTCTGTTTTGCTGGATTTATAATTTCTCTGAAGTTAATGTCATCAAGAATAAAGAAGTTAGTTATTCATCACATTTTTTTTTTACACCATAAGAGACTACGGTATTCAGTCAAACGTCAAATACCGTTGAGTGCAATAATGTGCTTATGATGTTTCTGCCAGTAGTGTCCATTACACGGACTACTTTCTTGGTGTGTGATTATTCATTCACTCCCTAGAACAAACAAACGTTACCAGGAATAAATGCTTAAGAGCAATTATCACAAGGTGTTTTCAAGATGATTTTACTTCAGTTTCCAGATGCCGTGTATGTGATTATGTAGACCTCAGTATATCCCACTGACACACATCTGTGCATTAATTCTTATTTTGTCTACTGACAGATGACCATTCACCTACAAGAAAACCCTAAGTGTGAATGGGCTGGAAGTTATGGTTACATGTGTTATTTTCATTGTTTTGTTTTTTTTATCATATAATAGTCTGTGCTTTTATTTATCTCTATGGGTTTCTTCCTTGGGAAACGGGAGGAGTGGGAACAAAGATTTCTGATTCCATAAAGGTGGATTAGCTTGCCATTCGGCCCTGCCACCTCCACCCCTGCCAAACCTTCCTTCGGGTAGGGAAGGGGTTGAATGATAGTGCGATTGGGAGGGTTCTAGAAATGAGAGCATCGTCAATATCGAGTGAAGAAACGAAGTTTAAGGTAAATTCCATTGTAGTAATTAAATGTTTATGAAGTAAGACCTGATATTTATTTAGTGCAGAAAGAATGTAAAAATATGCAAGAGCTACAAAACATATGGTACTGAAATAAACTTTATGACCAAAACTGTACAGTGGTTTTTGCATCATCCTCTATAGACAGCAAGTTTGGACTGAAAAGTGAAAGTGACTTTTCAAGGCAAGTGCTGTACTGGTTTTACATCGTACGTATAAAACCAAGTTTTGGATTAAAAGTGAAAGTGGTCTTTCGGGGCAACTACTGTGCAGTGGTTTTGTATTTTACTCTAAAACATTTACATAAAAAATGAGCTCAAGTGAAAATAAGTGGTAACAAAAACGATTAAGATGTAATTGCCATGAAGCAAGAACTTAGTCAAATTAGAGCCGCTGACATGTAAAATGCAAGAAGGTAAGGAAAACTAAAGGTATGAAAAATGAGCTAGAGTGGAATGAAAGCGAGCTTTCGTTTAATGTGCTAAAGTGAAAGGGATCTTTTGCAGCATGTACAGTACTGTGTATTGTATTGTATAAGACTTGGTATTCTTTCGTCTGGCACGCCACATGGCAGTGTCAATCTGGAAGAATTCAGCTGGCCCAGGCCAGCACACGGCCAGCTTGCCCTAGCCACGCAGCTCAATGCGACCCCCAAAGATACCTCCATTGATCACCTCCTTCCTCAATAACTCCTCCACCTAGAGACACCTGCATTGGTGGGACAAGGGAGTGACGAGTACTCTGGTTTTTCATTAAGAGTTCTGGCTGCTGCAAATCCTCAGCTATAATGGATTGAATACAGGCAAATTGTCGAAATGTCTCTTTGAAGGGCTCGGCTCAAAATACCCCTGAGCATTAAAAGTTTAAGAAGAGATGTTACACGGTACAATCTCCTTCCACATATTACATGTTGGCGAGCACAGCAAGTGAAGTGAGCAAGTGTAGCGAAGTGATGTTTACTCTATGTTAGATGAGAAATGAGCAGCCCAACAAGAGCCGTCCGGGCCGCGTATTTCCGATCTCCCTACGAGCATGTGGCGAAGGGTTTTCTCAGCCAATCACCGCCGCCGAAGCTCGTGACGTTCCACGGGGGTGGAGCTTAAGCGATTGCTGGAGCATAACCTATTTTTTTCACAGAGGAAGTCTATATCATGGTGCCTATTAGGGTAGTAAAAATAATTCTAGGTTAGGTTAGGTTAGGTTATACTCCAGCGATCGCTTAAGCTCCACCCCCGTGTAACGTCACGAGTGTCGGCGGCGGTGATTGGCCGAGAAAACCCTTCATAACATACCGTAGAGAGATCGGAAATACGCGGCCTGGCCCAACAAGACACGGCCTGACCGTGATGGTTTTCAGGGGTCTACATTTTTTCTACTATGTGAGAGAGAAAAGAAATTCTTTCAGCATGTAGTAGATACATTCATTACATTTAGTTTGTAGCTATATATTTACTCATGACAGCAAAGAAGCCCCTTGGAATCCCAGCTTTCCAAGGGGATTTACCAAGGCCTTCAATTGACATTCTTCACTATGAAATCGATATAAAGCACTATGAAAGTGACACATGCGATGTATGACTTGTTTTTCACTTTCATATGTTGATTGCTCGTGCATGTACCGTGTGTGTGTGTGTGTGTGTGTGTGTGTGTGTGTGTGTGTGAGAGAGAGAGAGAGAGAGAGAGAGAGAGAGAGAGAGAGAGAGAGAGAGAGAGAGAGAGAGAGGAAACGTAGGAAAGTAAATATTTTAGTGAATTATTCTCCTGTTATTGTTCAACTAATTCACCAGAAATGTTGAAATTATACCAAGAAGAAAATATGATGATAAGCGTATGTACAAATGTTCGCTCGCTCTTCACGCACTCAAGTGCACTTTACTGGCAATTACTACAGAGGGAGGTGTGTGGGCCTAATGTTTTCCTCGTGTATTTGTTTATGAAATACGTTTAATCAGTAGGAACAACCCATTACAGTATTGAGACGACACTGGGTACATACCGTAAACAAATTCACTGGCGTTACATGTGACCGCCAAGAAAATGGAGCTAATAGTAATTCTGAGTTGGAGCAGTTACACAAAATTAATGTGGAAAAATACTGCAGTCAGTAATTGCTGACATAAAATAAATCTACATATTATCTTTAGATATTTTTCGAGATGGGGGGGGTGGTCGCAGAATTTTTTCAATTCAAATTCTATAAAGCTATTGTAATTATCTGACTGAATGGCCCTTGCGGTATGCATTTGGTATGCCATTATCAATATTCATTTGTTCACTCCGATGTGATAATCAGTTATTTTACTTAAGCTGTATCAAGATGATTTTATTTTATTCAGGAAAGCCATAGTGGTGACAGTTAACAAAGGGTATATCTTACCTCTCCAGTTCGAAAAGAATCTAACAGCACAAAGTAAATCAATCTGTGGTTACAAAAATAGAAACTAAATTGTGGTACTGAAGGTGTTAAGTAAAAATAAAAATAATAATTTATATCTTGTTACAAGACCAACCACAGCTGCGATCATACACTGAAGTTTCAAGTTGTAGCCTATATCAATATCCAGGGACGTTTCAGAGCCGGAATGTGTGTTCTGCATTTTTTATTTTATTTATTATTTTTTCTTTAATGAGGATAGAGACCATTCCAGTAAAGCGAAATAATGCCATTTCATTAATTCAGTTTGATCCCTTTGGATCTACTGTCACAGAAACGTAAAAAAAAAAAGTGCTTCCAATCTGTCATGTTGCTCACGGTAGCTCGATCGGTAGAGAGTTGGCTTGCGGTCCCGTGGGACCCAGGTTCGAATCCTCGCTGGTGCAGGGAACAGTTTAAGGATTTGAATTTCATTAAATCAGGCTTTACTGATCTACCAGA
>JAGKTI010013816.1:0-22494 GCA_018397915.1 Birgus latro
TCATGTACTCACTTGATGTAGTGCTGCCTAATTCTTCCTTCATGTCTACATTTCTTGCCTTTTTGTGTACCTCCCGTCCTTTCTCTGTATTTCTCCCACTCTTCATGTCACTGTTTATTGCTCTTTTTTTCTAGCCCCACAGTGGCTGAGTGGTTGGCATTGTTGACCTCGAAGCTGCTGGCCCGTTAGTGTCAGAGTTCGAATCTTGGTCACTTGATTAAGGTGTCCATCCACCCTTTGTGGGTTGGTAGGTAAAATGAGTACCTAGGATAACATCTAGAGAAGGTAACTATGGTGACCTGGATGATGCGGTGGCCTTGTATCCCAGGTTCTTGGGTGAATAACCCACTACAGGCACAAAGGCCTATGTTACGGAGATAAGCACCACGGCTAAGCGCCTCAAGGCGTATGCTTGGACCTTTACTTTTTTTTCTGCTTCAGGTGGCTCAGCACTGAGTGACAAGCCAGATGGTTTCCTTTAACTCAGGATACCATTTACAGTGCTGGGTGGTAATTATATAACCAAATAATGGGGTGACATAGAGCCTGATACAATGCCCTAGTTTAACTAGGTAGAAAGATGCAAATGTGGTATCCATCCAGGGACCAAACCTCCACTTTAATCCCCATGTGTTGTACTGTATTGACTATTATAGATGTCATTGGAGCCTTTGTGCTTTTTTTTTTTTTTTTTTTTTTTGTGGTGCCATACAGCACCACTGTCTCCTCATATGTTCAGGTGGCCCTTCACATTTGTGTGGGTTAGGGGTCATAGACCCCTGTGAATGTGGTTTTTCCGCGAATGTTTGGTGTGCCCTCCCGTACATGTCTCTACAGCTGCAAATCACTCCCTATGAGCAAGTGTGCACATACTGTACCTAATAAACCATATCTGGGACCTGAAAGCAGCAAAAATATCACAAATAGCTGATGACTTGCCCACCTCTGAGTGTGGGGAAGTCATCAGCTACATATTTACCCCAACTTCTTACAACATGCCCATTAAATTCAGTCTTGGCTCCACAGAGGGGCAATCTGTGAATCTGCGAGACCTGGGAAAGTTAATTCTGCGAATGTGGAGGGCCACCTGCACTCATCTTTGAAGGAACCAACACTAATTTTTTTTTCCATTATATTACATTCTATAGTCATAATACTTTTGCGCCATGGTCCTTCAAATCACTTATTTTTTGCTTAAAATACAGTACCCTGTAATTCTTCTTGTCTTGTCATTATTTCATCATTTTTGGTTTTACATCTATTTTCCATTTAACGTGGGTCAGACAGGTTTACTTGATAGCACTCCATCTTGCTCTGCTCAGTGACAGCTCTTTAGTAATACTGTACCTGTAGATCTTAGATCAGTGCCCACCACCTTGTCCCATGTCGTCCATGGTCTACCTCTTCATTGACTGCCCAGAACCTCTGTACATCTGCACCTACTCCTCCAACTTCCCAGGTCCATCTGCTCATCATGTCCAAACTATCTCAATCTTATCTTTTCTGTTTCCATCATGATGCTTTCCACATCCATCTGCTGCTCAGCTCTACTCCAGTATTACTCCACATATCTGTTAGATCATTCTTGTAATTCTCATATTTTTTTTTACATTTTTAATAGCTAGGAATATAGACATGATTTTCAATATTTTATTACAGATGATTCAAGGTACATATGCTTATCACTTATTTACAGTACAAATCCTGCTGTGTTTCACAGATATTGACCTGAAGGTGGACCTGGTTGGTAGTGGAGGTGAGTATATAAGAGTGAGCACACCATCAAATGTGGAGCTGAGCGTGAACAGTGAAGTAGCAGGTTCATGCAACATTGTACCCTGCTATGTACCAATGCTGCCCCAGCCATGGATTGGGGTTTCTGTCTGCACCACCACACCCCCACTCCCCTCACCAGCCCTCTGTCAGTATACAGACCCATCACCACCACCAGGTCTGTGGTTTAAATAACAAAAACATTTTTTGTGTTAGAAAAACATACTGTTGATTGGCTGTTACAGTAATGGATTGGCTTTGAGACAGACTCAGCACTTACAGTATTAGTGATTTATCAGCTTTAAAAATCCTTGGATCATATTATTACAGTACTTGCTTTAAGTTACCATTGTTGTCAACAAGCGTTTGTCTCATTTTTGTATGGAAATACCACATATTCTTATCATTTTTTACTCTTATGGCAATTGACTGATGGCTTCCTATTACTAGATAGGAGAACCCCCTGACCAGTCAGTGATAAACTTTCAGTGCTGCTTTCTTTTATTCAGGTACAAGTTAAAAATGTCTAGGAACAAGGGAGTGCTATTGTAAATGAATGCTGTGCACAGTGCTAGACAAATGATTGAAGGATGTGACTGTAAGCCTGTATAAAGGGAAGGGTGATAAATATTATTAATGGGGTAACTTAGGGAACCTGAAATTGTTAAATCAGAAAATGAAAATTTTAGAGAGAATTTGAAGTGTTTCACTAGGGAGTGAGTGAATATTAATGAGGTGTAATTTCATGCTTAGCAGGGAGAACCACTGATGCAATATTTACTGTTAGGCAACTCCAGGAAAATTGGAATAAGAAGAGAGAGCCTTATTTTGTTTTTGTTGACCTGGAGATAGAGTACTGTACTTAGAAAGGCGGTACAGAGGGCAATGAGGAGGTTGTAAGTGTGGTTATGCCACTGTATGAGAGTGCAAGTACAGTACCCAAATGAGAGTGAAGGGTGGCATCTCCATGGGAGATGCATGCCAGTGATGTCTTGTTGAATGCAGAACATGAGAGGGAAGTCATAGGGTGCTTTAGGAGATTTAGAGATGGAATGGGTCAAAAGGATTGAGAATGAATGTGGATAAAATACAAATAATGATTACTCAAGTGGATGGTGACAGTGTGGTGATAGAAGGTATGTAGCCATGTGGACTGTTTTGTGTCAGCTGGTGGCATTCAGTCTTACATAATGTTTACAGCAAACAAGTATACAAAAGGTTCAGTAGTGTTAGAGGTAGAAAACAGAAGTAGGCTTTGAGTGCACTTTGTATGGAGATGAACAGGGAATAAGAAAGGAAGAGTGGATGTGTCAGGATAGATTTAGCAGATATGTTTTTGGAGTGTGTCAAGGAATCTTGGGAACTGGGTTCAGTAGTATGATTTGTGCTCAAGGGAGCTTAAGCTATCTCTAGTGCTATGACTGCAAATGGATGAAGAAGTTGAGGGAACTGGTGCCTTTCTTGGCACTTAGGGGACTTTCCCTGTATACCATTGTCATCATCATCATCATTATCCAGACCTCTGTTCATCCCTTAGGATGGAGTGATGTAGAGTTCAGGGAGCAAGGAAAAAAAAAAACTGATACCCTGTAAAAGGAGAAATTAGCCAAAAGTCTGCCCACTTAAGTGGACCACACACTCATTTACACACCATTCATGCCACCGGCATCCTGACTTCCCACCATGGACTAAGAAAATCAAATGATGCATATGTGAGAAATGTAATGCTTTATGGTAGTAAAACCTGAGGAATGAGGAAGAAGTGCAAATGTTTGAATGTATGGATGAAGATGGCTAGATAGATGCATAATGCTTCTCTTGGTGACAGAGCTGCAGATGATAAGTTAGTAAATGAGTAGCTATGAGATTGGCTGGGAATTGAAGGCATTAGTGAGATGCTTAGGATGAGTGTGAGGTGGTTTGGACATGTGGAGAAAATGGAGGTTTAAACTGACTGAAAAAATCTACCAAGAAATAGATCTAAAAAGACTTGGGATGAGATCCTGTAAAATGACTTCCAGGTTAAGGGACTGAAAAAGAGATGCAGCCAAAGATCATATTGCATGGAGTCTCTCATACAAGAATGTACAAATCCTTAAAAACAAAATAAGATCAAATGAACATATAATGTAAACACACACACAAGTTTTTGCCTAGCTGTGATTGCACTGGATACAGTCACAGTGAAGATACATAAATACAGCACATTAATTTCTCGGATAAATTGTAGGCTGACATTAAGAAATAAACCTTGAAATGTCATGGTTCTTGGAAGTGAAGCATATTTGGCCATTCTTCTTGAAGAGCTGGGTTATGAATAAGGATATTGTAGGTTTCAATGAGGTCAAAAGATTAGGCAAGGCATTCATAGACTTTTATGGTGATTACATAGTAGCAAACATGAAAAGAAAATAGCAGGTGTATGGTAGCACAATAATGGCAGGATTGTGAAAGGCACATTACAGCCTGTCAGAATTGCATTGTGGAAGGCATATTCCTATCTATAGGAAATGTATTTTGGGAGGTAACGCTGCAGTCTGTTGGAAACTATTTCTGAAAGGCATGTCACAGCTTAGGAGCTGAGAGAAGAGTAAGGAGTGAGTTGTGTTTTGCAGGCCTGATAATTGTCATGTGGTAGATAATGACAAGTACTGTAATAACAGTTATGACAAATCCATAAGATAATGTTTTTGTATTTCTGAAGCAAGTAACCCTACTATGCTTTTATGTTATTTTATGGAATACAGCAATGATGAAAATTAATCTGCCTTTTATACAAACAGCTGAGTGTTATATCACTGGTATCATAAATTCTCAGACTTAGACAAGTAGACATTAGTAATTGATTGATTGATTTTGATTGCTTCTCCATTCATCCTTACCTATGATGTATGCAGACTCCAGGAGGAAAGAATTGGTTTGTCATTATTATTTGGCAGGTATGGCTATCAGCCCACAGGTTCAACTGTTGAAGGGTAGTGAATGTGAGGACTCAGTAAGAGTGACTTTCTACTGTGATGCTGCTACCATGAGCATGGAAGTGTACCTGGTAGACTTACTCGAGCCTCAGATGTGCAGCGATCCAACTGTGCCCTGCATGATCTCTGTAAACGCTTGTCTTCCTGGCAACTTTGATGTGCTGGTGACGGGGATCGGAATAGCGGATGAGGTGGTGGAAACAGCCACAGTCTCCATCCGAGGTAACACAGTCATTGCAGCTGGGCATTCATGTGGTGCTGGCTAGGTCACTAGGCTTACACTCATGATTGCTTGAAAGGCTGACTTGCTTCTCCATCCATATTGATAGATATGCTGTATAGGTTGTCCAGGAATTATCTTTACACCTTTGATTCATATTGTACACAAAAGCATCTAGTCAAGTTTTGTGTTCCATTTGTAACAGTTACTTTTTTATGCATTAGGCCACTCATGGTCAGTGTGTGAAGAGTCTTTACTAAGTATAAACAGTATTCAGTAATGTCATCATTGGAAGATAAACATTTATTCTATATATGCAGTAGTATAATAAAACCCAGATCTCAGTCATTGTTAAATGAAGCCTAACTGGAAATTCAGTTAGGACCAAGTAGTGTATGAGTGGAGCAGTGATGGCTAGGTGGTTAGCATACTTCTCTCATGATGCATGACTCTAGAGTGTATGGTTTAAGTCCACACAGTGGCACACATTCATAGTGGGAGTTGGTAGATGTTTGTGCATGTTTGTACTCTGTCAGTCCTACCAGTGACGTATAAAGGCTTTGGACAAACAAACATGGACAGTACAACACTGTACATCACTTTTCCTACAGATACCACTTCCCAATTCGTAACACCAGCCTGGGTGAATTGGACCATGTGGACCACTGGGACAGACTGGACCAGGTCATTTTAATCATGAATAACACTTCTTTTTTTTTTTTTTTTTTGGGGGGGGGGGATTTCAGGAGTCTCTCATCAAGAGGAATGATGGATGCAGGTATGAGTGTGATGCAGTTGGTCTGAACAAGATGAGAGAATTTTGAGTAAAGTGTGTAAAACCTAGGAAAGTAAACATGGTGCAGACCTTTGTTTCTGAAAAAAGTAGTATTGGCAAAGTTTCTTCCTGTAAACTTAACATTTGTCATAATTGAATTTTTGCATAAATATCTATCAAAGTCTGTGCTTCATGCGGATCATATTAAAAAAACTTAAAGAACAACAGTGGCTGTCATGGTGAATGACCATTGTTGGTTCAGATTTGCCCTGGTATATTTTCATCTCACTTGGGTGGACTTGGACCAACACATCGTTTCCTATACTGCATTAAGTTTTTTACCTGTATCCAGTAGTTAATTTGTAAAGCTGCATTTTGTGTGCGTGTGTGCGTGTATTTACCTAATTTACCTAATTGTGATATACAGGAAATGAGCTACGCTCGTGGGGTCCCGTCTCTGTTTCTCAATAAGTCAAATTTTGCCTTAAACTCATTTAAGTTTTTAGACCGGACGATCTCTTTGTCCAGGCTATTCCACAGGTCTATACGGAAAACTAAATTTCTTGATGTCTTTCGAGCAGCTTGGCTTCTTTAGTTTCATTCCGTGTCCTCTTGTTGCTCTCTCATCCCACATAAACAGATTTTCTCTGTCAGTTTTATCTACTCCTATCATGGTCCTGAACACTGCAATCATGTCACCCCTCTTTCTCCTTTCCTCTAAGGAGGGCAAATCCAGCCTTTCCAGCCTCTCCCTGTATGGCAAATCTGCCAGACTAGGGACCATCTTGGTTGCTGTTCTTTGTATTCTCTCAATCTTGGTTATATCTTTCTTTTTGTGTGGGGACCACACTACTGCTGCATATTCTAACCTGGGCCGGATCATGGCCACTATCAATTTTTTCATCATCTCCTCATCCATGTAATGAAATGCCACTCTTATACTGGTCAAGAGTTTATATGTCTCTCTCACTATCTTATTTATGTGCTTTTCAGGTGACAAACTATCCTGGACCAGCACTCCCAAATCTTTCTCTTCTCTCGCTTTTCTAATTGGTTCATTACCCATCAAATAATTCAATGATGGCCTCTTGGTACTTTTACCCATTTCCAATATTTTACATTTTTTTGCGTTGAATTTCATTTCCCACATCCGGCTCCAATCATATATCCTATCCAGATCCTCCTGTAGCATTTTACAGTCCTCTTCAACCTCTACCTTTCTCAAGATCTTTGCATCATCAGCAAACAGGCTTGCGTAGCTGTTCACTCCACCTACCATATCATTTACATAAATCAAGAACATTACTGGTGCCAGCACCGAGCCCTGTGGGACACCACTTGTTACTTCCCTCCATCCAGATGTCCTGTCCTTTATTACTGTCCTCATTTGTCTGTCACTCAAAAAGTCTCTCATCCATTCCAGGAGGCTTCCCTTAAGTCCTCCTATATGCTCTAATTTCCATAATAGTCTCTTGTGGGGTACTTTGTCGAAGGCCTTCTCCAGATCTAAGTACACACAATCCACCCAACCGTCTCTCTCCTGTAGCACGTCAATCGCCCTTGAGTAGAAGCTCAACAAGTTGGAAACACATGACATTCCACTTCTGAATCCAAACTGACTTTCAGTCAAAATATTCATCTCTTCCAGATATTTTATCCATCTATCTTTCAGGATTCTCTCACACAATTTCGCAACCATACTGGTTAGGGACACTGGTCTATAATTCAGGGGTTCTTCCTTGTTTCCTCCCTTATAGATTGGCACCACATTTGCCCTCTTCCATTCCCGAGGCACTTTCCCCTCTTCCAAGGAGCACACAATTAAATTGTGAATCTTATCCGCCAGTTGTTCTCTGCATTCCTTCAGTACCCAATTAGAGATTCCATCCGGTCCTGGGGCCTTCCTTACATCTTGAGCTCCCAGTAATTTATACACTTCCTGCACTTCCACTTTTATATCTTTTATCACTACATTTCTAATCACTCCCTCTCCTTCCACAAACTCCCTTTCCTTAGTGAAAACCGACTGGAAACATTTGTTCACTACTTCAGCTTGCATTACTGCATCCTTGTAGACCTCTCCTTCTACTTTCAGTTTGGTGATTCCTTCCCTTTGCTTCAATTTGCCATTAACAAATCTATAAAACAATTTGGGTTCATCCTTACATTTGTCAATTATACCTTTTTCAAAGTTCCTTTCTTCCTCTCTACGTATTCTTGTATATTCATTTCTAGTTCTTTTATATTCTTTCTTTTTTCTGATATTACTTCTCTTTTTCCATTTGTTCCATGCCATGTCCCTCTCTTTTTTCGCTATTATACACTTTCTCTTAAATCACACCTTTTTCCTGTTTTCTTTCCCACTTACTCTTGGCACATATTTTTCCACTCCCAGATTGTAGAGGTCTAAAAAGATATCCCACTTCCTCTGTATCTCTCTTGTTTCTCTGAATTTTCTCCAGTCTGCATTTTCAAAAAATTTTCTCAATTCTGCAAAGTTTGCTTTCCCAAAGTTGTATCTTCCTTGCCTATAAAGCTCATCTCTTGGCACCACGTTCCCTATTATCATCTGGAACTCAGTGACCACATGATCACTTTTTCCTATAGGACACAGATAATTTAATGATTCAATTACATCAGGTTCTTTGGATAGTAGCAAATCTAATCTTGCTGGTGTGTCATCACCTTTGAATCGTGTCTCTTCTTTAACCCACTGTGTCATTACATTATTCATTGCTATATTTAACAATTTAGTGCCCCACGAATCTTCGCTGCCTCCCGAGTCCCATTCCTCCCAGTTCACCTCTTTACAATTAAAGTCACCCATTAGGATTATATTGTTGCTTTTCTCGATCACTTTCTGTAGATAACTAACCATGTCTGACAACATCTCCTGGTATTCATCGTCATTCCATGCTCTCATCTTAGGGGGAACATATACCACTGCCATATCTCTCTTACCATTCTCCCCAGTTTCTAGTTTCAAATTTATGGCTTCGGCCCTGCCCTCTGCAATTTCCACAGTATCTACGTTTATGTTGTCCTTCACTGCTATCATCACTCCTCCTCCCATTTTTTCTTTCTGTCTCTTCTCCATAATTTGTATTTCCCACCTCCCATATGAATATCAATATCTTCTTTCAATTTAGTCTCTACAAAGCACATAACATCAGGTTCGTGTGCCCTCAAAAAATCATTGATTTCTAACCTTGCCGATATTAGTCCATCAATGTTTGTGTATGCCACTTTCAAACTTTTTTCATCGTTTTTTATTCTCTCGTCTCTCCTTCCTTCCGTCGGTACTACTTTCTCAATTTCTGGTCCATAACTCTCCAATAGAACTCTGTCTTCTCTTTCTCCGTTCGTTGTTCATTTTTTATCTTTGCTTCCTTTACTAACTCCTTTAATTTAGCTCTTTCCTCTTCATTTGCATCTCTCCTAATCCAAACATTTTTAAACCCCTCTTTCTCTGACAATTTCCACGTTCTACTTATGATTTCATTCACTATTACTTGGGACTTAAACTTTACTTTCAAGGGCCTTGCCCCACCATCCTCGTACTTTCCTAACCTAAACACTTCTTCAATCTCTTCTTGGGCTTCATTGTTTCCTTCCATAACCACTGCTATTATTTCTTTAGCCTTGCTCAGTTCCTCTCTCTCTCTTTCAGATCTTACTGTCATTCGTTTTTCTTTTATTCCTGAGATTATCACACATTTTTTCTTGTCTGCTACATCCCTGACCAAAGATTCTCTACTTCTTAGTACTCTAACCACTTCCTTCTCCACTTTTTCCTTACTTTGTTGTTCTATGATTTCCTTCAAATTTACATTTCCTTCCTCCTGTATTTTCTTCCACCCCTTATGTTGCTCCTTAATTTCCTGAATATGCTCATCTTGCCTCCTCGATTTTGATTCGTATTCATCTAGTTTACTTTTTATTCTGTCCCTTTCTTCTTCCAACCTCTTATTCTCCCTCTTCAGCTGTTTTATTTCATTTGATGAGGATTCGTTATTCGCCTTTAATTCTGTAACTTCTTTTTCTTGTTCCTCACTACGTGTGCTAACTTTTTCCAGTCTATTCTGTAGGACTTTGATCTCTCTCTCTTGCTCTATGGTCCGTTCCTGCAGCTGCTTAATTACTTCCCATACCTTTTTTAACTCCTGGACATTCCTCTCCGCCGTTTTCTCTACACCTGCTACTCTTGTTTCTTGCAGCTTATCACTTCCTTCGCCTACATTTAGCTCGGTGAAGCCCACAAATTCCCCCTCGTCAGTTGTAAACAATCTTCCGTCTCTCTCCGCCATGATGCAACCATATGGAAACTTTCTTTTTCACTTTGTCTTGTATTTTTAGGGCCGAAACTTGCGTTTTTTTAAACTAATATCCGACGGGACCACCACTCACGCATTCAACCACATAATCACAATAGGCTATCTCCTTTTCGCTGCTAGTTCTGCGATTATTTCCCCTCGATCCAGGAGCAGCTCCGTCTCTCTCCCTCTGCGACCTGTGTGCATGCATGCATGCGTGCATGCTTGCACACTTTTGCATGACTGCATAGATGAATGTGTTTTGTTTTGTTTTGTTTTGTTTTTGAAGGCTCCAACATGCTTGCATGCATCAGCCTTGGTCACCTAATGGCGGCTTTCCATGCTGCTTGATCTATGGCAGCCTCACTGTCCAGTCTCTTAACCCTGAGGTCACAATGACCTTGTCCCACGTCTTTCTCGGTTTACCTCTCGCAACCCCACCCCCAGTATTAACACTTCTCACCTTCTACACCCAATTATCATCCCCCATCCTCTCCACATGCCCAAACCATCTCAATCTACCTCTCCTCATGACAACACCAGTACACTCCAATCCCATCCTACCTCTCAACTCTTCCATCGTAAACCCAGCCCCCCCAGGCCTTGCACGCAGGAATGCACAGCACATCCACCTAATCATTGTTATGTCTGTATGTTTGAGACTGTGAATATCCTTTTACTTTACTGCCCAGGTCTCACTACCATACAGCATCACACTCCTAACACATGCTGCATACAAAGACCCCTTAGCATGTAGGAAGAGTCATCTCATTGTCAGGAGAGGCAATAGCTCCCTGAACTTCTTCCAACAACCTCTCACCCTAGCCACAGAACTAGCTCCAGCCCCACCTCCAGCACATAACATGTCTCTCTAATAAAATAACACTTCCACACACTCAAGAGACTCACCAGCAATTTCAGTCCTTTCATGCCTGACAAACTCCACCTGCTTTCCCTGACACGCTGCACACATAAAATCAGCATTATCTCGCAGTCTACCTCTAATACCACTACATCTCTTGTGCACCCATTTATCACAACACTGCACAAGATGGAATCACTCATATTTGCCATGCCCTTGTGGCAAATTGCACATGGCCATTCTCCCTCTTCTTTGACTGTACCGCCACCAATCAGTGATAAGTTCCTCCGTTTTGTCACTAATTATGCATCTTTTTCTGTGTTGGAGGTCACTTCAGGTGGTCTTAGTAATTAAACAAAATGTGCTACTTGTTATTGAACAAAGTATGCTAATTATCATTAGCATGAATCTTGAGAAACTTTAAGTAGTATAAGAGTGGTTGGTGGTCCAACTTTGCCCTGGAGTATTGCATGAATTGAACCACAAAACAGCACTACTAATGCAGTAAAAAGAGATGGTCATTCATTTTAACTTACACATGCTGTAGCCCACCATGTAGACATTATACCCTAGAAATGTGAACAGCTTTCAGTCACAGGCTTAGACATCATTATAAAATTTGACATTTTGTGGTCTGGTTTTCCACAGCCAGTGCTTGACTGCATACATGAGGGAGGGTTAAATCTGGCTATCATTCTCCATCCAGAAAGGTCTGATCCAGCAGTGGATCTAACATCGACTGAGACAGATAGTGTAACAGTAAACAACACAGATGAGGAGGGTGAAAGACAAGAGAAGACTGAGGTAGTAGAGACAGGAAGCAGATTAATGCCTGATGGTCTAGTGAGTGTGTTTCAGCCAGATGACCCTTATGGGTCAAAGTCCAAGGAGTAGTTGGGATTAAATGCAGGCATTATGCCCCTGGTCACCTTCATTTTAAATGTCTAGACTGGCCCATATGTGCTTGGGGGTGGGGGGAAAGAAGTGATTAAGGACTGGATGATGAATGATAAAATATTGTGAGGGAAGTGATCCAATCTTCTGTCCTTAACCACTTCCGTCCAGTATCCTTAACTCTTTCAGTTAGTGCCTTGTTTTTAATTTTACTTGACTACCACTAGATAATCTTATTCAAGTTATGAAGAGCCTCTTGCAGTGAAGGAGTTAATGAAGGTTGTATGTAATCTCTCCAGTTCAGAATAGTCTGTTGTTGGGTGAAAAATGTATGGTGATAGCAAAAAAAAATATATTATACTGTATATCATTGCACTGATAGGGTTAAATTCAGCACAGAGCTCTAAACTGTGTATGATTTTGGTCCTTACACCCTCCCCTCCATGCTTCCCAGTTTAGCATGTTTCAAATAGATCAAGACCTGTATGATTATTGGTTATGGAGACCTTTTAGCACCTATTCCTCACCAATTTGTTCCTGCATGTTATGCAAATATAATACAGGGTATTGTATGTTATTTATGAAGTTTGTGTCAGAATGAAAGAGGTACATATAACATTGGCTATAATTATTGGCTATAAAGAAGAGGTGCTAGAAAACTTAAGCAGATGAGACCAATAACCAAAATGAAACTTAACAAATTAATCATTGGTCTGACCGAGATTCGATCCCAGGCCCTCGCTCTTCAAACACCCGGACGTTACCACAGACAAAGAGAGGATCCCCGCTCTGTCTGAAAGCAACGCGGGCTTTTATAGGCTCCATTACCTCACTCTTTTCTCTCTTTGGTGATGGCGACCATCATCCACTCACTTGATGTAGTGCTGCCTACTTCTTCCTTAGCCTTTATCATTCTATTTCTGAGCCTGCCCTCCTCTCTTCCTATTTCTCCCATCTTTCCTGTCACTTCTTTTTACAGGTGGCTTTACATTGAGTGACAAGCCAAATGGTTTCCTGTAAACCAAGATACCATTTACAACGCTGGGTGGTAACCATATAACCAAACCATACGTGCTCCCTACGTGTCAACAAGTGGGTTGGTGCAGGGTTAGTGCCCCTCCCTGTGAAACAAATGGCCACCCCTTACGGGATTATGGCGTCTGGCAATAGATAGAGATAGAGTGATTAATTTGGTGAGTTTTGAACACACGGTAGCGTAGCATCAGAGGCCACCATTGGGGATGCAGCGGATAACATCAAACAACTCATCCCTGGGATGTAAAGACTAGGATGCTGTCGGCTAACCAACAACATCATTGCCCTCCAAGCCTCACCTCACATCCCACGCTGTTATCAACCAATGTAATAACTGAAATGAAACCGAACAAATTAGTCACGCTGGTCTCTCCGAGATTCGATCTCAGGCTCTCGCACATCATATGCGAGCACATTAGTATTGAGCCAAAGAGAGGATTTCCGCTTTGCCTTTAAGCAACGTGGGCTTTTAAAGACCCCATTGCATCACTCTTTTCACCCCTTGGTGATTAATTTGGTGAGTTTCGAACACACGGTAGTGTAGCATCGAAGGCCACCGATGGGGATGCTACGTACCACACCGAACAGCTCATCCCCGAGATGTAAGGGCTCGGACGCTGTCAGTTAACCAATGACACCATTGCCCTCCAAGCCATGCCTCACATCCCACATCGCTGCCAACCAGTTTAATAATCAAACTGAAACTGAACATCAAATTAATCACTGGTCTGACGGAGATTTGATCTCAGTCTCTCGCGCTTCAAACATGCGCACATTACCACTGAGCCAAAGAGAAGATCCCCACTTTGCCTCTAAGCAATGTGGGCTTTTACAGACCCCATTACAAGAGCCCATAGAAATATCCATCTAACATTATATAAAAAAGATTTTGTGTATCTGTCTGTTTTGAAGAAAATTTTCAAAACTCTGCAGAATCTAGTCACCCTGTTTTGCAAAAAGCCAATCCATGTTAAAATGAAACAAAGGGATAGCATTCAGTCACTTTTGATCAAATCCTCACCAATAGTAATAGGCTTTTGCACATCCACATAAATCCTGTTTCCTGAAGATTTGGTGAAAATTTGTCCACAACTTTTCAAGATACAAAGGGAACAGATACACAGACACACACAC
Source organism: Birgus latro (assembly GCA_018397915.1). Taxonomy (NCBI): domain Eukaryota; kingdom Metazoa; phylum Arthropoda; class Malacostraca; order Decapoda; family Coenobitidae; genus Birgus; species Birgus latro. Next base: position 13,985 of record JAGKTI010013816.1, read on the forward strand.
AGACGCTGGCAAAAACATTATCGCCCTGCCTTGCTAAAGGTGGGTGATAATACTCAAGTCAACATGGTGGAACATGGTAGCCAGTTGCTGTAGAGTTTTTTACTACTACATCCATATCATTATTAGCTACAGCGTGTCAGTTGGATGGGCAGATTGATGGGGTTGGAAGGATGGATGGGTAGTGGGAAAATGTGTCCATGGTAGGAATAGGTCCATGGGGATTAGATACTTGGGTAAATAAGCTCCAAGCTTTACATAGGTTCAGTGGGAAAAATGGGACCCCAGGGGTCTTCTTCCACAGGGAGAGTGGCTGTCCAGAGTCCCAGGCAGTGCTGGTATGCATAATCACAGGGTTTTACCGAGGCAGTGCTGGATACTCCCTGCTAATTCTCATCTATTTAGCAACAATTTTTAAAGTCTTCCGACAAGAAATCTAGTAGTATTATAGGCATTTATATAAAGTTAGTAGTATCCAGAAGCTTGCAGCTCTTTGTCTAATGATTTTTTTTGTTTAGATTTTTGTACTTGACAATATTCTATTGATTTTTTTTTTGAGTAACTTTAGCAGTATTTAAGCAGTTTTTATTAGCCAGCTTAGATTACATGCTCGGTGGTCATCTAGTAGGGCTCTCGGGTCAGAAGGGGCCATAGCTTACATGCTGTGGTTCATAATGTAGAGGTGTCCAGAGCTTTGCCTATAATGTAAAGCACTATCAGGGGCATTGGTTAATGTCCTATTTGTATGTGTTCTGGACTACAGTACCCTAGCTTTAGACTTCTATGCTTCAGTTGGGTGATATGGGGGTAGATCTTACCATTTTTACCATATTTGGCAACTCAACTTCCTTCCCTTCTTTTCCCCTGGCTCAGCCTCCCCTGAGACCAACTCTGGTGTCATCCTTGTCTCTGTTCTGGCTGCAGTTTTTGGCACCATCTTCATCATCTTCTTTATTATCATCATCATGTAAGTAGAGCCTTTCAGACTGGTTATTTGCTTTATTTCATGATACCCATTATTATTCCAATTGAATATGGTCAGTGAATATGTGAGAAAATGGGGTGTGGGAGTATGATAAATGAGCTGTGGAGGAATTTAGAGATTGGAAGTGGATGGATGATGTTCAAGTACCTGGTATGTATGGAGATGCATGTGAAGAGCGTTTCACCCTTGTTTATTATCATTTATCACTTGCTGTAGTGCAAGTTACAGGTTACTGTGCACTGAGTGGTAAACTAAATGATTTCCTTTATTCCAGGAAACCATTTACTAGGTTTGTTGGCAACCACATAACCAACAGATGGCTCCCTGGATATCTGGTAATTAGGGCATTGTAGTTGGATGTGGTCCATAAGTTTGAACACTTATGCACCAAGGGGTTGGTTTCATTTTATTGCTGCAGTAATGCTGCTCAAAGGTAAAAGACCAGTCATCTATCTATCTGTCTATAGCCAGACACCATAATCCCTTAAGAGGTGGACATTTGTTTTTGAGTTAGGTGTTTTATGGGGAGGGGAACTAACTCTCTGCCAACCCACCTGTTGATACATAGGAAACATGTATGAGTTGGTTATATGGTTACTCACCCAGCACTGTAAATGGCTTCCTGGCATACTGAAAACCATTAGGCTTGCCACTCAGTGTAAACCCACATGAAATGGATAGTAATAAAAAATGACAGGAAAGATGGTAGAAATAGGAAGAGAGGTGGGCAGAACAGAAAAAGAATGATAAAGGTGAAGGAAGAAGTAGGCAGTACTGTGCTGTAGCATATTTATCCAAACCTACAGAGATACTGCACTGTCACATTACATAAATACCCAGTAGTTAAAAGAGGATTTTATGTGATTCCTTGACAGTAAGAAGAAACAGTCCAAGCAGCGACTGCGACGTACTGTGGCTCCACTGATCAGTAGTGGCAACAGATCAGTTGGAGATATTGGAAGTGACCCACGAGACACCATCTCACTTACAACATGGCCACCTTCCCATATATATCAGCAGCCACAAAATATACAACCCTACAGAGCATACTAGCAACCTGAGCAGAAACTTCGTAGAATACAGCAGGTCAGGCATCAAGCATGGAATAATGTGAGTACTGTGTTGTAGAAACAATTGACCTATATAAGTACTGTTTTCAATCAGTCCTTTATATTCCATCATTCCCCCTCAATGTTACGACAGCTGATGAGGAATTTTGAGCACTCTAACCACAACTTACTTCATTTTGAGTTCACAGGTGAGTGAAGTATAGCTATGAGTATGTCTCAGTTCTGGCAGATTGAAGTAGTAGATGCTTTTGCACCAAAATTTTATGATTATCTTAGAGGATTCTCCTAAAGATGTTTGGAAAATCCATTACATGCAGTTTTTGCCATGTCTCCCTATAGTTAAGAAAAAAAAAAATCTGAGAATGAGTGCCCCCTGTTTGAAGTTATTGTCTCCCAGGTATATCCCCCCGACTCAGAAGCTGTAAAGTACACTACATAAAGTATGTGCAGTTTTTCTCCTGTCAGAGCTTATACTGTATCTTGGTTTCTTCCTTCATTTTTGCATCCATGCCTCACATCCATTATGTCTTCCTACCCTACCTTCCTGCTTATTGTATCGTTCGTGTCGCTTATAAAGGCTCCAGCATGTTTGTATGAGTCAGTCTTGGTCACCTAATTGCAGCTTTCCATGCTGTTCGATCTCTGGCAGCCTCCTTACATCAGTTCCTTGCCTCTTGTTTGTACTCTATTTCCATTACCTTTTTACAGTCTTCACTTAAGTTTCATGAAGCCCATATGACCTACCTCTCTTCCTTCAAGTAAGCCTGCCTGCCTAGTCCATGTTCTTTCCATTTTGTCTGGCAGCCTAATATAGTGCTTTCTATCCTCTTTCATCTTGTTCTGTATTTGGCATTGCCTACTTAACAACCTTTCATCCCTACTGCCTGCCAGTCTATTCTACTTTCCTTGTCTCATATCTGCCAGTCTAATCATCATGTCTCTTCTGCCATTCTTCCTTCTTCCCTCTTGCCTGCCAATCTAGCCTACCTTTCTCCTTACATTCTTGTCAGCCTTAACTATCTACTTTCCTTCTGTCCTTCGTTCCTACCTTCTGACCTTCCTTCTTTCCCCCCTTCCTACTTTCTGACCCTCCTTCTTTCCTTCCTTCCTACCTTCTGACCTTCCTTCTGACCTTCCATCTTTTCTTCCTTCCTTCTTAAGCTGATGTAGCTTTCATTTCTCTGTCAGTCAAATCAGTCTACTTTCCTTTCCTCCCCTAGCAAGTTTACTTTCACTTTTGCCAGTTTCTCCTGCATATAAAGCAGGTGCTAGTAGTATGTCATGGAGACTGACTGATGTTCAAACATAGGTATTGTACCATTTTATCTTTCATATGCATTTCTCACTACAGCCCTCACTTCCTGATTTGTACTCCATCAGCTTTGGAGAGGGCTAATTCATGTCACCACTATTATCCCAAAGAGATCTAAAGCAGCAGCGGACTGATACAGATGTACATACTTCCTTCTGATGTTGTGCAGAGAAACTTCCTATAAAAATTTATCCTTGCTGAATGAAGTGTCACTAAAGCAGGCAAGAATCAAGATTCATTCATTTTTATATCCCTTGACTTTCTTCCCTTCATTCTTTCTTCTTCCTTCTGCCTACAGGTGACTTTGCACTTTCTCTTCTGTCTTTCTTTCCTTCATTCTTTCCTCTTCCTTCTGCCTGTGGGTGACTCTACACTGAGTGACAAGCCAAATGATTTTCTGTACACCAGGAAACCATTTACTATGCTGGGTGGTAACCATATAACCAAAGTATGGCACCTGGTGGTTTAGTGGGTAATAAAGAGACTCCAGTCGGATTGAACCTGTGTAGGTTTATATCCAAAAGGTGGTTGGGGTTTATTGCTCATATAATGCCACTCAGGGATGAGTGAGGTTGATCACTTATCTTAAATGTCAGGACCAATTTGCCTAGCCCTGGGCTCTTACGCTCCTCATGGGGCAACATAGGGATGGATGGACACATTGAAAGAATGGAGGTTGTTGGCAGGGGTAAAAAAACTGAGTGAGAAAGAAGGTCTGAGACCTGATCAAAATTGCATAGTTGAGAGCTGGTGGAAAAATAAAAAAAAAATAGATTACATAACAATCAAAAAAAGATTCAGAAACACAGTGACACAATGCAGAACTTACCTTGGTGTGGACTGTGGGCAAGGATGTGACCATGTTCTGGAGGTTGTAGAGCTGAAGGTGAGATTAAAAGAGGAAAGAAAAACCAGCGAAAATAAAAAAGAGACTGGAGTTCGCTACAGAGGGAGGACGCCAGGTCCACTTTAGAAATTGAAGTGAGAAATAGATATGAAGTTTTGGAGGATGAAGCTGAGGAAGTTGATGGGATGGAGGAGGACTGATGAAATTTGCAATGAGCGTTGCTGGGAGGAGTGGAAGTGGTGGTGCCAGAGAAGAAGAGAGGAGCGAAGCAGAGGTGGATGACAGAAGAAATTCTAAAGCTGATGGAAAAGAGAAGACACTGGAAGGGAGACCAGGAGATGGATGGGGAGTTGGATAGGGAAGTAAAATGGAAGTGCAGGGAGAAAAAAGAAGAATGATTGAACCGAAGATTTGAGGAGGTGGAGCAGCTTGAGAGGGTGAATTCTCACCAGATGTATGAGAAGATAAAGGATATACTGTAACTGGAAGGAGGAGGCCAACGAAAAGCTCAGTAATCAAGAACAAACAAGAAAATGTATTGATGGAAACATCGGAAGTTTTGAAAAGATGGGAAGAATATACACTGTAACGTAGCTGTATGGTAACACAATAGGTGATGGACCATAGATGATGGGTGAGAGCTGGAAGGACCGCCAATTTTGAAACAGGAAGTAGAGGGATGAGCAGGGGAAAGGCTGTGGGAGAGGATGAAGTATCAGTTGAAATGGTGGAGGCAGCTGGTGACTTTGCATTGCAGAAAATAACAGAATTGGTGAATAAAATATATGACACTGGCAGATATATGACACTGGTTGAATTCAAGAAGTGATGAGGGAGTTGGTAATTCCAAAGAAAGAAGGGACAGTGGAGTGTGAACAACATCATATGATAAGTATTTCGAGTCAGATGGGAAAAATACAGAAGTAATCCCTCAGTTATCCGATGAAATAGAGCCCAAGGCATGTCTGGGTAATGGCAGTGTCCGGATAATGAACAATATTCTCCTAATATACCCAGACCCTACCTATACCCAAACTCCAACCTATACCTAATATATTTGTACAGTACCTCTGCTTACTTTGGCAGTGTTTTCCAGACATTCAGGCATATTTAGACATCAGAACACACATAGGAATATCCAAAGTAATGCTAAACACCAAGAAAACCATGCAAAACAAACACCAAAAACCAAAAAACACTACCTATACACTGCTGTATGTACCGTGCCCCTCCTAATTTTGACACTATTTTCAGGTCAGTGTGCCATATTTAGACATCTGAACACACATAGGAATATCCAAAGTAATGCTAAACACCGAGAAAACCATGAACAAAAAAAAAGAAAATTGAAAACCAAAAAACACCCAAACTATACACTATTGTACAATATATACAGTTCCTCTCCTAATTTTGACACTGTTTTCAGGTCAGTCTTCTATAATTAGACATCAAAACACACATAGGAGTATCCAGAGTAACGCTAAATGCCCAAAAAAACATAAAAAAAAAAAGCAGTGAAAACCAAAAAATACCCTACCCATACACTACTGTATGTACAGTACCCCTCCTAATTTTGTTACTGTTTTCAGGTCAGTCTGCTATATTTAGACATCAAAACACAAATAGGATTATCCATGTTAATGCTAAACACCAAGGAGACAGTGCATAAACATCAAACATCCACAAAAACCCTCAGTCCGGTTGGAAAATCAGTTATGTGACACCAGTGATAACTGCTTCCGGGCCCTCCAAAATTCCACAGCCAAATATGCCACCGGAAATTGGTTAAATTGGTATAAATGGTATACCATAGTCTTTGCTGGTGTTTATACTAAAAGATAAGTTAATAAAAACACAGAGAACTGATGAGTAAAAGTACAGAAGTGCAGTGAGAATAAAATGTTCAAAGTAAAATGTACCTTCAAATAGCTTCCCACCATCCTAGTGCAAAATTTTGCCAGCATCTTCCAAGAGTTAAGCACATGTCAAGATGCAGAATTTCATGAGCTTTCTCCTGATCACTTCAGAATTTCAATAAAACCAATTGTATTCAAATAAATCGCAAAAAAATGAAAAAACTCACACAAGTCAGTGTTATCAGCATAAAGGAGGGGAGGGACAGGGAGTGAGGGGGGAGCCGGGAGGGTATGAAGGGGAGATGGGAGGGAGGAAGAAGCGAGGCTATGGACAGGATTTTTACCCTTCTGTCACGAAGCAGACGGGTGCTTTTACCATACATTTACTCGTGGCTTGTGGTCTGTTAGATGCGTGGTGGCCATTCGGAAACAAACCAGGCTACTTTGGACGTTTGGTAGAGAGGCGGACAGCCACTGTCACCGAACGTGTACCTGTGGCTTGTGGTCTGTGTTCGATGTGTGGTGGCAGTTGGGAAAGACTTCGCCTGGTGGCTATGCAACTTTGGACATTCGGTGGGGATGCGTACGGACGTTTTGACACGACTTAGGGTTACAGTCGTATTACTCGGGTGCTGGAGGTTCGTTGGGAGTGATCGGAAAAGTGCACTACTTTGACCATTCAGTACAAGGGTGTATGGACATTTTAGCTCTGGTTGTGAGTTACGGCCTATTTCCTGCTCATGGCCCAAGCCCAGCAACCACAATACTGAATGTTTGAACATGCTGGCCAGCTGGCCGAAGTTCTCAGGGATTTTTACATCCGGATAATAGTAAGTAAATTTGGATAATGGTTTAATAGAGCCAAGATATGGTATCTGGATAATGAACAGGTCTGGATACTGCACATCTGGATAAATGAGAGGTTACTGTAGTTCTCAGAGTGATCCAAAACAGAATAAGAGAAAGATAGACAGTGCTGTAATGAGTGATCCAAAACAGAATAAGAGAAAGATAGACAGTGCGGTAATGAGTGATCCAAAACAGAATAAGAGAAAGTGCTGTAATGAGTGATCCAAAACAGAATAAGAGAAAGATAGACAGTGCTGTAATGTGGCGCATGAGCAGTGTGGGTTCAGAAAGAGTAAATGGACCATTGATGCAATAATTTACTTGAGAAGGATTACAGAAAGAGCGGTGGATTTGCAAAAAGAGATATAAGTAATCTCTCTATTATTCAGACGCCCATTATTCGGATCCCCCACTATTCGGACATCGTGGGCTGTCCACCCCCCAAAATGCCCAAAAATTCGGAAAAATCCGAAAAAATCCGATTTTTTTGGACCGCGTCAGTTTGAACTTCCTGCACGCGCCGATTGGCAGTGTTTACGCGCGTGGCACCTGTCTGTCCGTCCCATTTCCCGCTCTGCTCCTGGCTCATGAACACGCTTCGACAATGGCGGCCGAAGTGATTGCTTTTGTGGTGATACCCTACCTCCTGCAGGGTCTGATGCTGCTCTTTACCTTCTTCATCATGTGTGATGATGGCCCTGCCTCCTGAGAAGAGGAAGAAAGTGGTTCTGACTCTGGAGAAGAAGAGGGAAGGGTATTGGAGAAGGTGGACGCAGGGTGGCCGACATCACGGATTCGTCGTGAATTCAATCTCCCTCGCTCCACCTTGTTTGAAATCAAGAAGTCCCGAGACAAACTACAGCAGTACACGGCTGATTTCGCTTCGAAGACCAAACGAAACGTGGAGAGGAAGTTGATGTTTAGTCCTAAGAATGCAGACATTGACTGATCCACGCTGATTTGGTATTGACAACAACGTGCTGCTGGTGTGTTGGTACGTGGAATGGAGCTGAAAGCTGCTGCTGAGAAGTTCGCAAGGCTCCAGGACTCGTCACTAGACCACACGGGAATTAACTGTTATGTACAGTGCAGTGAAGTGATGTGATCCCAGTTATGCAAAAAAAACGTTGTGGAAAGTGTTGGTGAGAAGTGCTGGTGATTGTCAATTGCAAAGGTGTGTGTGGTGCAATTTCTTCGTGTCAAAGTCTGAGATGATAGAGCGAGTTATACATCAGGACGGCGGCTTCTTTTTCGTAAGTACCCTAACTTCATCAAAATTCCTTGTTTTGTTCTTTCCATTTCATTAATCTCATGCATAAACTGTGTGCAAGATGATTTCCATAATGATTTTCATGTCTAACCAATTTTCAGCATGCTGTAAATGTGTTAAAAAATTTCCCTAAATGTTAATCATAATTTAACGTTTTCAATTTAATTTTTTCATGCATGGTTTTAAGTGCACCAGCTATGGAAAAGGTGAATGCCAATGAATTTCATGTCTGGTCATAACCTAACCTAATCTAACCTAACCTAACATTGTGTTAATCATAATTTCCTGCTTTTAATTTAATTCTTTCATGCATGGTTTTAAGTG
>JAGKTI010013817.1:0-22493 GCA_018397915.1 Birgus latro
TCATGTACTCACTTGATGTAGTGCTGCCTAATTCTTCCTTCATGTCTACATTTCTTGCCTTTTTGTGTGCCTCCCGTCCTTTCTCTGTATTTCTCCCACTCTTCATGTCACTGTTTATTGCTCTTTTTTTCTAGCCCCACAGTGGCTGAGTGGTTGGCATTGATGACCTCGAAGCTGCTGGCCCGTTAGTGTCAGAGTTCGAATCTTGGTCGCTTGATTAAGGTGTCCATCCACCCTTTGTGGGTTGGTAGGTAAAATGAGTACCTAGGATAACATCTAGGGAAGGTAACTATGGTGACCTGGATGATGCGGTGGCCTTGTATCCCAGGTTCTTGGGTGAATAACCCACTACAGGCACAAAGGCCTATGTTACGGAGATAAGCACCACGGCTAAGCGCCTCAAGGCGTATGCTTGGACCTTTACTTTTTTTTCTGCTTCAGGTGGCTCAGCACTGAGTGACAAGCCAGATGGTTTCCTTTAACTCAGGATACCATTTACAGTGCTGGGTGGTATTTATATAACCAAATAATGGGGTGACATAGAGCCTGATACAATGCCCTAGTTTAACTAGGTAGAAAGATGCAAATGTGGTATCCATCCAGGGACCAAACCTCCACTTTAATCCCCATGTGTTGTACTGTATTGACTATTATAGATGTCATTGGAGCCTTTGTGCTTTTTTTTTTTTTTTTTTTTTTTGTGGTGCCATACAGCACCACTGTCTCCTCATATGTTCAGGTGGCCCTTCACATTTGTGTGGGTTAGGGGTCATAGACCCCTGTGAATGTGGTTTTTCCGCGAATGTTTGGTGTGCCCTCCCGTACATGTCTCTACAGCCGCAAATCACTCCCTATGAGCAAGTGTGCACATACTGTACCTAATAAACCATATCTGGGACCTGAAAGCAGCAAAAATATCACAAATAGCTGATGACTTGCCCACCCCTGAGTGTGGGGAAGTCATCAGCTACATATTTACCCCAACTTCTTACAACATGCCCATTAAATTCAGTCTTGGCTCCACAGAGGGGCAATCTGTGAATCTGCGAGACCTGGGAAAGTTAACTCTGCGAATGTGGAGGGCCACCTGCACTCATCTTTGAAGGAACCAACACTAATTTTTTTTTCCATTATATTACATTCTATAGTCATAATACTTTTGCGCCATGGTCCTTCAAATCACTTATTTTTTGCTTAAAATACAGTACCCTGTAATTCTTCTTGTCTTGTCATTATTTCATCATTTTTGGTTTTACATCTATTTTCCATTTAACGTGGGTCAGACAGGTTTACTTGATAGCACTCCATCTTGCTCTGCTCAGTGACAGCTCTTTAGTAATACTGTACCTGTAGATCTTAGATCAGTGCCCACCACCTTGTCCCATGTCGTCCATGGTCTACCTCTTCATTGACTGCCCAGAACCTCTGTACATCTGCACCTACTCCTCCAACTTCCCAGGTCCATCTGCTCATCATGTCCAAACTATCTCAATCTTATCTTTTCTGTTTCCATCATGATGCTTTCCACATCCATCTGCTGCTCAGCTCTACTCCAGTATTACACCACATATCTGTTAGATCATTCTTGTAATTCTCATATTTTTTTTTACATTTTTAATAGCTAGGAATATAGACATGATTTTCAATATTTTATTACAGATGATTCAAGGTACATATGCTTATCACTTATTTACAGTACAAATCCTGCTGTGTTTCACAGATATTGACCTGAAGGTGGACCTGGTTGGTAGTGGAGGTGAGTATATAAGAGTGAGCACACCATCAAATGTGGAGCTGAGCGTGAACAGTGAAGTAGCAGGTTCATGCAACATTGTACCCTGCTATGTACCAATGCTGCCCCAGCCATGGATTGGGGTTTCTGTCTGCACCACCACACCCCCACTCCCCTCACCAGCCCTCTGTCAGTATACAGACCCATCACCACCACCAGGTCTGTGGTTTAAATAACAAAAACATTTTTTGTGTTAGAAAAACATACTGTTGATTGGCTGTTACAGTAATGGATTGGCTTTGAGACAGACTCAGCACTTACAGTATTAGTGATTTATCAGCTTTAAAAATCCTTGGATCATATTATTACAGTACTTGCTTTAAGTTACCATTGTTGTCAACAAGCGTTTGTCTCATTTTTGTATGGAAATACCACATATTCTTATCATTTTTTACTCTTATGGCAATTGACTGATGGCTTCCTATTACTAGATAGGAGAACCCCCTGACCAGTCAGTGATAAACTTTCAGTGCTGCTTTCTTTTATTCAGGTACAAGTTAAAAATGTCTAGGAACAAGGGAGTGCTATTGTAAATGAATGCTGTGCACAGTGCTAGACAAATGATTGAAGGATGTGACTGTAAGCCTGTATAAAGGGAAGGGTGATAAATATTATTAATGGGGTAACTTAGGGAACCTGAAATTGTTAGATCAGAAAATGAAAATTTTAGAGAGAATTTGAAGTGTTTCACTAGGGAGTGAGTGAATATTAATGAGGTGTAATTTCATGCTTAGCAGGGAGAACCACTGATGCAATATTTACTGTTAGGCAACTCCAGGAAAATTGGAATAAGAAGAGAGAGCCTTATTTTGTTTTTGTTGACCTGGAGATAGAGTACTGTACTTAGAAAGGCGGTACAGAGGGCAATGAGGAGGTTGTAAGTGTGGTTATGCCACTGTATGAGAGTGCAAGTACAGTACCCAAATGAGAGTGAAGGGTGGCATCTCCATGGGAGATGCATGCCAGTGATGTCTTGTTGAATGCAGAACATGAGAGGGAAGTCATAGGGTGCTTTAGGAGATTTAGAGATGGAATGGGTCAAAAGGATTGAGAATGAATGTGGATAAAATACAAATAATGATTACTCAAGTGGATGGTGACAGTGTGGTGATAGAAGGTATGTAGCCATGTGGACTGTTTTGTGTCAGCTGGTGGCATTCAGTCTTACATAATGTTTACAGCAAACAAGTACACAAAAGGTTCAGTAGTGTTAGAGGTAGAAAACAGAAGTAGGCTTTGAGTGCACTTTGTATGGAGATGAACAGGGAATAAGAAAGGAGGAGTGGATGTGTCAGGATAGATTTAGCAGATATGTTTTTGGAGTGTGTCAAGGAATCTTGGGAACTGGGTTCAGTAGTATGATTTGTGCTCAAGGGAACTTAAGCTATCTCTAGTGCTATGACTGCAAATGGATGAAGAAGTTGAGGGAACTGGTGCCTTTCTTGGCACTTAGGGGACTTTCCCTGTATACCATTGTCATCATCATCATCATTATCCAGACCTCTGTTCATCCCTTAGGATGGAGTGATGTAGAGTTCAGGGAGCAAGGAAAAAAAAAAACTGATACCCTGTAAAAGGAGAAATTAGCCAAAAGTCTGCCCACTTAAGTGGACCACACACTCATTTACACACCATTCATGCCACCGGCATCCTGACTTCCCACCGTGGACTAAGAAAATCAAATGATGCATATGTGAGAAATGTAATGCTTTATGGTAGTAAAACCTGAGGAATGAGGAAGAAGTGCAAATGTTTGAATGTATGGATGAAGATGGCTAGATAGATGCATAATGCTTCTCTTGGTGACAGAGCTGCAGATGATAAGTTAGTAAATGAGTAGCTATGAGATTGGCTGGGAATTGAAGGCATTAGTGAGATGCTTAGGATGAGTGTGAGGTGGTTTGGACATGTGGAGAAAATGGAGGTTTAAACTGACTGAAAAAATCTACCAAGAAATAGATCTAAAAAGACTTGGGATGAGATCCTGTAAAATGACTTCCAGGTTAAGGGACTGAAAAAGAGATGCAGCCAAAGATCATATTGCATGGAGTCTCTCATACAAGAATGTACAAATCCTTAAAAACAAAATAAGATCAAATGAACATATAATGTAAACACACACACAAGTTTTTGCCTAGCTGTGATTGCACTGGATACAGTCACAGTGAAGATACATAAATACAGCACATTAATTTCTCGGATAAATTGTAGGCTGACATTAAGAAATAAACCTTGAAATGTCATGGTTCTTGGAAGTGAAGCATATTTGGCCATTCTTCTTGAAGAGCTGGGTTATGAATAAGGATATTGTAGGTTTCAATGAGGTCAAAAGATTAGGCAAGGCATTCATAGACTTTTATGGTGATTACATAGTAGCAAACATGAAAAGAAAATAGCAGGTGTATGGTAGCACAATAATGGCAGGATTGTGAAAGGCACATTACAGCCTGTCAGAATTGCATTGTGGAAGGCATATTCCTATCTATAGGAAATGTATTTTGGGAGGTAACGCTGCAGTCTGTTGGAAACTATTTCTGAAAGGCATGTCACAGCTTAGGAGCTGAGAGAAGAGTAAGGAGTGAGTTGTGTTTTGCAGGCCTGATAATTGTCATGTGGTAGATAATGACAAGTACTGTAATAACAGTTATGACAAATCCATAAGATAATGTTTTTGTATTTCTGAAGCAAGTAACCCTACTATGCTTTTATGTTATTTTATGGAATACAGCAATGATGAAAATTAATCTGCCTTTTATACAAACAGCTGAGTGTTATATCACTGGTATCATAAATTCTCAGACTTAGACAAGTAGACATTAGTAATTGATTGATTGATTTTGATTGCTTCTCCATTCATCCTTACCTATGATGTATGCAGACTCCAGGAGGAAAGAATTGGTTTGTCATTATTATTTGGCAGGTATGGCTATCAGCCCACAGGTTCAACTGTTGAAGGGTAGTGAATGTGAGGACTCAGTAAGAGTGACTTTCTACTGTGATGCTGCTACCATGAGCATGGAAGTGTACCTGGTAGACTTACTCGAGCCTCAGATGTGCAGCGATCCAACTGTGCCCTGCATGATCTCTGTAAACGCTTGTCTTCCTGGCAACTTTGATGTGCTGGTGACGGGGATCGGAATAGCGGATGAGGTGGTGGAAACAGCCACAGTCTCCATCCGAGGTAACACAGTCATTGCAGCTGGGCATTCATGTGGTGCTGGCTAGGTCACTAGGCTTACACTCATGATTGCTTGAAAGGCTGACTTGCTTCTCCATCCATATTGATAGATATGCTGTATAGGTTGTCCAGGAATTATCTTTACACCTTTGATTCATATTGTACACAAAAGCATCTAGTCAAGTTTTGTGTTCCATTTGTAACAGTTACTTTTTTATGCATTAGGCCACTCATGGTCAGTGTGTGAAGAGTCTTTACTAAGTATAAACAGTATTCAGTAATGTCATCATTGGAAGATAAACATTTATTCTATATATGCAGTAGTATAATAAAACCCAGATCTCAGTCATTGTTAAATGAAGCCTAACTGGAAATTCAGTTAGGACCAAGTAGTGTATGAGTGGAGCAGTGATGGCTAGGTGGTTAGCATACTTCTCTCATGATGCATGACTCTAGAGTGTATGGTTTAAGTCCACACAGTGGCACACATTCAGAGTGGGAGTTGGTAGATGTTTGTGTATGTTTGTACTCTGTCAGTCCTACCAGTGACGTATAAAGGCTTTGGACAAACAAACATGGACAGTACAACACTGTACATCACTTTTCCTACAGATACCGCTTCCCAATTCGTAACACCAGCCTGGGTGAATTGGACCATGTGGACCACTGGGACAGACTGGACCAGGTCATTTTAATCATGAATAACACTTCTTTTTTTTTTTTTTTTGAGGGGGGGGGATTTCAGGAGTCTCTCATCAAGAGGAATGATGGATGCAGGTATGAATGTGATGCAGTTGGTCTGAACAAGATGAGAGAATTTTGAGTAAAGTGTGTAAAACCTAGGAAAGTAAACATGGTGCAGACCTTTGTTTCTGAAAAAAGTAGTATTGGCAAAGTTTCTTCCTGTAAACTTAACATTTGTCATAATTGAATTTTTGCATAAATATCTATCAAAGTCTGTGCTTCATGCGGATCATATTAAAAAAACTTAAAGAACAACAGTGGCTGTCATGGTGAATGACCATTGTTGGTTCAGATTTGCCCTGGTATATTTTCATCTCACTTGGGTGGACTTGGACCAACACATCGTTTCCTATACTGCATTAAGTTTTTTACCTGTATCCAGTAGTTAATTTGTAAAGCTGCATTTTGTGTGCGTGTGTGCGTGTATTTACCTAATTTACCTAATTGTGATATACAGGAAATGAGCTACGCTCGTGGGGTCCCGTCTCTGTTTCTCAATAAGTCAAATTTTGCCTTAAACTCATTTAAGTTTTTAGACCGGACGATCTCTTTGTCCAGGCTATTCCACAGGTCTATACGGAAAACTAAATTTCTTGATGTCCTTCGAGCAGCTTGGCTTCTTTAGTTTCATTCCGTGTCCTCTTGTTGCTCTCTCATCCCACACAAACAGATTTTCTCTGTCAGTTTTATCTACTCCTATCATGGTCCTGAACACTGCAATCATGTCACCCCTCTTTCTCCTTTCCTCTAAGGAGGGCAAATCCAGCCTTTCCAGCCTCTCCCTGTATGGCAAATCTGCCAGACTAGGGACCATCTTGGTTGCTGTTCTTTGTATTCTCTCAATCTTGGTTATATCTTTCTTTTTGTGTGGGGACCACACTACTGCTGCATATTCTAACCTGGGCCGGATCATGGCCACTATCAATTTTTTCATCATCTCCTCATCCATGTAATGAAATGCCACTCTTATACTGGTCAAGAGTTTATATGTCTCTCTCACTATCTTATTTATGTGCTTTTCAGGTGACAAACTATCCTGGACCAGCACTCCCAAATCTTTCTCTTCTCTCGCTTTTCTAATTGGTTCATTACCCATCAAATAATTCAATGATGGCCTCTTGGTACTTTTACCCATTTCCAATATTTTACATTTTTTTGCGTTGAATTTCATTTCCCACATCCGGCTCCAATCATATATCCTATCCAGATCCTCCTGTAGCATTTTACAGTCCTCTTCAACCTCTACCTTTCTCAAGATCTTTGCATCATCAGCAAACAGGCTTGCGTAGCTGTTCACTCCACCTACCATATCATTTACATAAATCAAGAACATTACTGGTGCCAGCACCGAGCCCTGTGGGACACCACTTGTTACTTCCCTCCATCCAGATGTCCTGTCCTTTATTACTGTCCTCATTTGTCTGTCACTCAAAAAGTCTCTCATCCATTCCAGGAGGCTTCCCTTAAGTCCTCCTATATGCTCTAATTTCCATAATAGTCTCTTGTGGGGTACTTTGTCGAAGGCCTTCTCCAGATCTAAGTACACACAATCCACCCAACCGTCTCTCTCCTGTAGCACGTCAATCGCCCTTGAGTAGAAGCTCAACAAGTTGGAAACACATGACATTCCACTTCTGAATCCAAACTGACTTTCAGTCAAAATATTCATCTCTCCCAGATATTTTATCCATCTATCTTTCAGGATTCTCTCACACAATTTCGCAACCATACTGGTTAGGGACACTGGTCTATAATTCAGGGGTTCTTCCTTGTTTCCTCCCTTATAGATTGGCACCACATTTGCCCTCTTCCATTCCCGAGGCACTTTCCCCTCTTCCAAGGAGCACACAATTAAATTGTGAATCTTATCCGCCAGTTGTTCTCTGCATTCCTTCAGTACCCAATTAGAGATTCCATCCGGTCCTGGGGCCTTCCTTACATCTTGAGCTCCCAGTAATTTATACACTTCCTGCACTTCCACTTTTATATCTTTTATCACTACATTTCTAATCACTCCCTCTCCTTCCACAAACTCCCTTTCCTTAGTGAAAACCGACTGGAAACATTTGTTCACTACTTCAGCTTGCATTACTGCATCCTTGTAGACCTCTCCTTCTACTTTCAGTTTGGTGATTCCTTCCCTTTGCTTCAATTTGCCATTAACAAATCTATAAAACAATTTGGGTTCATCCTTACATTTGTCAATTATACCTTTTTCAAAGTTCCTTTCTTCCTCTCTACGTATTCTTGTATATTCATTTCTAGTTCTTTTATATTCTTTCTTTTTTCTGATATTACTTCTCTTTTTCCATTTGTTCCATGCCATGTCCCTCTCTTTTTTCGCTATTATACACTTTCTCTTAAATCACACCTTTTTCCTGTTTTCTTTCCCACTTACTCTTGGCACATATTTTTCCACTCCCAGATTGTAGAGGTCTAAAAAGATATCCCACTTCCTCTGTATCTCTCTTGTTTCTCTGAATTTTCTCCAGTCTGCATTTTCAAAAAATTTTCTCAATTCTGCAAAGTTTGCTTTCCCAAAGTTGTATCTTCCTTGCCTATAAAGCTCATCTCTTGGCACCACGTTCCCTATTATCATCTGGAACTCAATGACCACATGATCACTTTTTCCTATAGGACACAGATAATTTAATGATTCAATTACATCAGGTTCTTTGGATAGTAGCAAATCTAATCTTGCTGGTGTGTCATCACCTTTGAATCGTGTCTCTTCTTTAACCCACTGTGTCATTACATTATTCATTGCTATATTTAACAATTTAGTGCCCCACGAATCTTCGCTGCCTCCCGAGTCCCATTCCTCCCAGTTCACCTCTTTACAATTAAAGTCACCCATTAGGATTATATTGTTGCTTTTCTCGATCACTTTCTGTAGATAACTAACCATGTCTGACAACATCTCCTGGTATTCATCGTCATTCCATGCTCTCGTCTTAGGGGGAACATATACCACTGCCATATCTCTCTTACCATTCTCCCCAGTTTCTAGTTTCAAATTTATGGCTTCGGCCCTGCCCTCTGCAATTTCCACAGTATCTACGTTTATGTTGTCCTTCACTGCTATCATCACTCCTCCTCCCATTTTTTCTTTCTGTCTCTTCTCCATAATTTGTATTTCCCACCTCCCATATGAATATCAATATCTTCTTTCAATTTAGTCTCTACAAAGCACATAACATCAGGTTCGTGTGCCCTCAAAAAATCATTGATTTCTAACCTTGCCGATATTAGTCCATCAATGTTTGTGTATGCCACTTTCAAACTTTTTTCATCGTTTTTTATTCTCTCGTCTCTCCTTCCTTCCGTCGGTACTACTTTCTCAATTTCTGGTCCATAACTCTCCAATAGAACTCTGTCTTCTCTTTCTCCGTTCGTTGTTCGTTTTTTATCTTTGCTTCCTTTACTAACTCCTTTAATTTAGCTCTTTCCTCTTCATTTGCATCTCTCCTAATCCAAACATTTTTAAACCCCTCTTTCTCTGACAATTTCCACGTTCTACTTATGATTTCATTCACTATTACTTGGGACTTAAACTTTACTTTCAAGGGCCTTGCCCCACCATCCTCGTACTTTCCTAACCTAAACACTTCTTCAATCTCTTCTTGGGCTTCATTGTTTCCTTCCATAACCACTGCTATTATTTCTTTAGCCTTGCTCAGTTCCTCTCTCTCTCTTTCAGATCTTACTGTCATTCGTTTTTCTTTTATTCCTGAGATTATCACACATTTTTTCTTGTCTGCTACATCCCTGACCAAAGATTCTCTACTTCTTAGTACTCTAACCACTTCCTTCTCCACTTTTTCCTTACTTTGTTGTTCTATGATTTCCTTCAAATTTACATTTCCTTCCTCCTGTATTTTCTTCCACCCCTTATGTTGCTCCTTAATTTCCTGAATATGCTCATCTTGCCTCCTCGATTTTGATTCGTATTCATCTAGTTTACTTTTTATTCTGTCCCTTTCTTCTTCCAACCTCTTATTCTCCCTCTTCAGCTGTTTTATTTCATTTGATGCGGATTCGTTATTCGCCTTTAATTCTGTAACTTCTTTTTCTTGTTCCTCACTACGTGTGCTAACTTTTTCCAGTCTATTCTGTAGGACTTTGATCTCTCTCTCTTGCTCTATGGTCCGTTCCTGCAGCTGCTTAATTACTTCCCATACCTTTTTTAACTCCTGGACATTCCTCTCCGCCGTTTTCTCTACACCTGCTACTCTTGTTTCTTGCAGCTTATCACTTCCTTTGCCTACATTTAGCTCGGTGAAGCCCACAAATTCCCCCTCGCCAGTTGTAAACAATCTTCCGTCTCTCTCCGCCATGATGCAACCATATGGAAACTTTCTTTTTCACTCTGTCTTGTATTTTTAGGGCCGAAACTTGCGTTTTTTTAAACTAATATCCGACGGGACCACCACTCACGCATTCAACCACATAATCACAATAGGCTATCTCCTTTTCGCTGCTAGTTCTGCGATTATTTCCCCTCGATCCAGGAGCAGCTCCGTCTCTCTCCCTCTGCGACCTGTGTGCATGCATGCATGCGTGCATGCTTGCACACTTTTGCATGAGTGCATAGATGAATGTGTTTTGTTTTGTTTTGTTTTGTTTTTGAAGGCTCCAACATGCTTGCATGCATCAGCCTTGGTCACCTAATGGCGGCTTTCCATGCTGCTTGATCTATGGCAGCCTCACTGTCCAGTCTCTTAACCCTGAGGTCACAATGACCTTGTCCCACGTCTTTCTCGGTTTACCTCTCGCAACCCCACCCCCAGTATTAACACTTCTCACCTTCTACACCCAATTATCATCCCCCATCCTCTCCACATGCCCAAACCATCTCAATCTACCTCTCCTCATGACAACACCAGTACACTCCAATCCCATCCTACCTCTCAACTCTTCCATCGTAAACCCAGCCCCCCCAGGCCTTGCACGCAGGAATGCACAGCACATCCACCTAATCATTGTTATGTCTGTATGTTTGAGACTGTGAATATCCTTTTACTTTACTGCCCAGGTCTCACTACCATACAGCATCACACTCCTAACACATGCTGCATACAAAGACCCCTTAGCATGTAGGAAGAGTCATCTCATTGTCAGGAGAGGCAATAGCTCCCTGAACTTCTTCCAACAACCTCTCACCCTAGCCACAGAACTAGCTCCAGCCCCACCTCCAGCACATAACATGTCTCTCTAATAAAATAACACTTCCACACACTCAAGAGACTCACCAGCAATTTCAGTCCTTTCATGCCTGACAAACTCCACCTGCTTTCCCTGACACGCTGCACACATAAAATCAGCATTATCTCGCAGTCTACCTCTAATACCACTACATCTCTTGTGCACCCATTTATCACAACACTGCACAAGATGGAATCACTCATATTTGCCACGCCCTTGTGGCAAATTGCACATGGCCATTCTCCCTCTTCTTTGACTGTACCGCCACCAATCAGTGATAAGTTCCTCCGTTTTGTCACTAATTATGCATCTTTTTCTGTGTTGGAGGTCACTTCAGGTGGTCTTAGTAATTAAACAAAATGTGCTACTTGTTATTGAACAAAGTATGCTAATTATCATTAGCATGAATCTTGAGAAACTTTAAGTAGTATAAGAGTGGTTGGTGGTCCAACTTTGCCCTGGAGTATTGCATGAATTGAACCACAAAACAGCACTACTAATGCAGTAAGAAGAGATGGTCATTCATTTTAACTTACACATGCTGTAGCCCACCATGTAGACATTATACCCTAGAAATGTGAACAGCTTTCAGTCACAGGCTTAGACATCATTATAAAATTTGACATTTTGTGGTCTGGTTTTCCACAGCCAGTGCTTGACTGCATACATGAGGGAGGGTTAAATCTGGCTATCATTCTCCATCCAGAAAGGTCTGATCCAGCAGTGGATCTAACATCGACTGAGACAGATAGTGTAACAGTAAACAACACAGATGAGGAGGGTGAAAGACAAGAGAAGACTGAGGTAGTAGAGACAGGAAGCAGATTAATGCCTGATGGTCTAGTGAGTGTGTTTCAGCCAGATGACCCTTATGGGTCAAAGTCCAAGGAGTAGTTGGGATTAAATGCAGGCATTATGCCCCTGGTCACCTTCATTTTAAATGTCTAGACTGGCCCATATGTGCTTGGGGGTGGGGGGAAAGAAGTGATTAAGGACTGGATGATGAATGATAAAATATTGTGAGGGAAGTGATCCAATCTTCTGTCCTTAACCACTTCCGTCCAGTATCCTTAACTCTTTCAGTTAGTGCCTTGTTTTTAATTTTACTTGACTACCACTAGATAATCTTATTCAAGTTATGAAGAGCCTCTTGCAGTGAAGGAGTTAATGAAGGTTGTATGTAATCTCTCCAGTTCAGAATAGTCTGTTGTTGGGTGAAAAATGTATGGTGATAGCAAAAAAAAATATATTATACTGTATATCATTGCACTGATAGGGTTAAATTCAGCACAGAGCTCTAAACTGTGTATGATTTTGGTCCTTACACCCTCCCCTCCATGCTTCCCAGTTTAGCATGTTTCAAATAGATCAAGACCTGTATGCTTATTGGTTATGGAGACCTTTTAGCACCTATTCCTCACCAATTTGTTCCTGCATGTTATGCAAATATAATACAGGGTATTGTATGTTATTTATGAAGTTTGTGTCAGAATGAAAGAGGTACATATAACATTGGCTATAATTATTGGCTATAAAGAAGAGGTGCTAGAAAACTTAAGCAGATGAGACCAATAACCAAAATGAAACTTAACAAATTAATCATTGGTCTGACCGAGATTCGATCCCAGGCCCTCGCTCTTCAAACACCCGGACGTTACCACAGACAAAGAGAGGATCCCCGCTCTGTCTGAAAGCAACGCGGGCTTTTATAGGCTCCATTACCTCACTCTTTTCTCTCTTTGGTGATGGCGACCATCATCCACTCACTTGATGTAGTGCTGCCTACTTCTTCCTTAGCCTTTATCATTCTATTTCTGAGCCTGCCCTCCTCTCTTCCTATTTCTCCCATCTTTCCTGTCACTTCTTTTTACAGGTGGCTTTACATTGAGTGACAAGCCAAATGGTTTCCTGTAAACCAAGAAACCATTTACAACGCTGGGTGGTAACCATATAACCAAACCATACGTGCTCCCTACGTGTCAACAAGTGGGTTGGTGCAGGGTTAGTGCCCCTCCCTGTGAAACAAATGGCCACCCCTTACGGGATTATGGCGTCTGGCAATAGATAGAGATAGAGTGATTAATTTGGTGAGTTTTGAACACACGGTAGCGTAGCATCAGAGGCCACCATTGGGGATGCAGCGGATAACATCAAACAACTCATCCCTGGGATGTAAAGACTAGGATGCTGTCGGCTAACCAACAACATCATTGCCCTCCAAGCCTCACCTCACATCCCACGCTGTTATCAACCAATGTAATAACTGAAATGAAACCGAACAAATTAGTCACGCTGGTCTCTCCGAGATTCGATCTCAGGCTCTCGCACATCATATGCGAGCACATTAGTATTGAGCCAAAGAGAGGATTTCCGCTTTGCCTTTAAGCAACGTGGGCTTTTAAAGACCCCATTGCATCACTCTTTTCACCCCTTGGTGATTAATTTGGTGAGTTTCGAACACACGGTAGTGTAGCATCGAAGGCCACCGATGGGGATGCTACGTACCACACCGAACAGCTCATCCCCGAGATGTAAGGGCTCGGACGCTGTCAGTTAACCAATGACACCATTGCCCTCCAAGCCATGCCTCACATCCCACATCGCTGCCAACCAGTTTAATAATCATACTGAAACTGAACATCAAATTAATCACTGGTCTGACGGAGATTTGATCTCAGTCTCTCGCGCTTCAAACATGCGCACATTACCACTGAGCCAAAGAGAAGATCCCCACTTTGCCTCTAAGCAATGTGGGCTTTTACAGACCCCATTACAAGAGCCCATAGAAATATCCATCTAACATTATATAAAAAAGATTTTGTGTATCTGTCTGTTTTGAAGAAAATTTTCAAAACTCTGCAGAATCTAGTCACCCTGTTTTGCAAAAAGCCAATCCATGTTAAAATGAAACAAAGGGATAGCATTCAGTCACTTTTGATCAAATCCTCACCAATAGTAATAGGCTTTTGCACATCCACATAAATCCTGTTTCCTGAAGATTTGGTGAAAATTTGTCCACAACTTTTCAAGATACAAAGGGAACAGATACACAGACACACACACAGACGCTGGCAAAAACATTATCGCCCTGCCTTGCTAAAGGTGGGTGATAATACTCAAGTCAACATGGTGGAACATGGTAGCCAGTTGCTGTAGAGTTTTTTACTACTACATCCATATCATTATTAGCTACAGCGTGTCAGTTGGATGGGCAGATTGATGGGGTTGGAAGGATGGATGGGTAGTGGGAAAATGTGTCCATGGTAGGAATAGGTCCATGGGGATTAGATACTTGGGTAAATAAGCTCCAAGCTTTACATAGGTTCAGTGGGAAAAATGGGACCCCAGGGGTCTTCTTCCACAGGGAGAGTGGCTGTCCAGAGTCCCAGGCAGTGCTGGTATGCATAATCACAGGGTTTTACCGAGGCAGTGCTGGATACTCCCTGCTAATTCTCATCTATTTAGCAACAATTTTTAAAGTCTTCCGACAAGAAATCTAGTAGTATTATAGGCATTTATATAAAGTTAGTAGTATCCAGAAGCTTGCAGCTCTTTGTCTAATGATTTTTTTTGTTTAGATTTTTGTACTTGACAATATTCTATTGATTTTTTTTTTGAGTAACTTTAGCAGTATTTAAGCAGTTTTTATTAGCCAGCTTAGATTACATGCTCGGTGGTCATCTAGTAGGGCTCTCGGGTCAGAAGGGGCCATAGCTTACATGCTGTGGTTCATAATGTAGAGGTGTCCAGAGCTTTGCCTATAATGTAAAGCATTATCAGGGGCATTGGTTAATGTCCTATTTGTATGTGTTCTGGACTACAGTACCCTAGCTTTAGACTTCTATGCTTCAGTTGGGTGATATGGGGGTAGATCTTACCATTTTTACCATATTTGGCAACTCAACTTCCTTCCCTTCTTTTCCCCTGGCTCAGCCTCCCCTGAGACCAACTCTGGTGTCATCCTTGTCTCTGTTCTGGCTGCAGTTTTTGGCACCATCTTCATCATCTTCTTTATTATCATCATCATGTAAGTAGAGCCTTTCAGACTGGTTATTTGCTTTATTTCATGATACCCATTATTATTCCAATTGAATATGGTCAGTGAATATGTGAGAAAATGGGGTGTGGGAGTATGATAAATGAGCTGTGGAGGAATTTGGAGATTGGAAGTGGATGGATGATGTTCAAGTACCTGGTATGTATGGAGATGCATGTGAAGAGCGTTTCACCCTTGTTTATTATCATTTATCACTTGCTGTAGTGCAAGTTACAGGTTACTGTGCACTGAGTGGTAAACTAAATGATTTCCTTTATTCCAGGAAACCATTTACTAGGTTTGTTGGCAACCACATAACCAACAGATGGCTCCCTGGATATCTGGTAATTAGGGCATTGTAGTTGGATGTGGTCCATAAGTTTGAACACTTATGCACCAAGGGGTTGGTTTCATTTTATTGCTGCAGTAATGCTGCTCAAAGGTAAAAGACCAGTCATCTATCTATCTGTCTATAGCCAGACACCATAATCCCTTAAGAGGTGGACATTTGTTTTTGAGTTAGGTGTTTTATGGGGAGGGGAACTAACTCTCTGCCAACCCACCTGTTGATACATAGGAAACATGTATGAGTTGGTTATATGGTTACTCACCCAGCACTGTAAATGGCTTCCTGGCATACTGAAAACCATCAGGCTTGCCACTCAGTGTAAACCCACATGAAATGGATAGTAATAAAAAATGACAGGAAAGATGGTAGAAATAGGAAGAGAGGTGGGCAGAACAGAAAAAGAATGATAAAGGTGAAGGAAGAAGTATGCAGTACTGTGCTGTAGCATATTTATCCAAACCTACAGAGATACTGCACTGTCACATTACATAAATACCCAGTAGTTAAAAGAGGATTTTATGTGATTCCTTGACAGTAAGAAGAAACAGTCCAAGCAGCGACTGCGACGTACTGTGGCTCCACTGATCAGTAGTGGCAACAGATCAGTTGGAGATATTGGAAGTGACCCACGAGACACCATCTCACTTACAACATGGCCACCTTCCCATATATATCAGCAGCCACAAAATATACAACCCTACAGAGCATACTAGCAACCTGAGCAGAAACTTCGTAGAATACAGCAGGTCAGGCATCAAGCATGGAATAATGTGAGTACTGTGTTGTAGAAACAATTGACCTATATAAGTACTGTTTTCAATCAGTCCTTTATATTCCATCATTCCCCCTCAATGTTACGACAGCTGATGAGGAATTTTGAGCACTCTAACCACAACATACTTCATTTTGAGTTCACAGGTGAGTGAAGTATAGCTATGAGTGTGTCTCAGTTCTGGCAGATTGAAGTAGTAGATGCTTTTGCACCAAAATTTTATGATTATCTTAGAGGATTCTCCTAAAGATGTTTGGAAAATCCATTACATGCAGTTTTTGCCATGTCTCCCTATAGTTAAGAAAAAAAAAAATCTGAGAATGAGTGCCCCCTGTTTGAAGTTATTGTCTCCCAGGTATATCCCCCCGACTCAGAAGCTGTAAAGTACACTACATAAAGTATGTGCAGTTTTTCTCCTGTCAGAGCTTATACTGTATCTTGGTTTCTTCCTTCATTTTTGCATCCATGCCTCACATCCATTATGTCTTCCTACCCTACCTTCCTGCTTATTGTATCGTTCGTGTCGCTTATAAAGGCTCCAGCATGTTTGTATGAGTCAGTCTTGGTCACCTAATTGCAGCTTTCCATGCTGTTCGATCTCTGGCAGCCTCCTTACATCAGTTCCTTGCCTCTTGTTTGTACTCTATTTCCATTACCTTTTTACAGTCTTCACTTAAGTTTCATGAAGCCCATATGACCTACCTCTCTTCCTTCAAGTAAGCCTGCCTGCCTAGTCCATGTTCTTTCCATTTTGTCTGGCAGCCTAATATAGTGCTTTCTATCCTCTTTCATCTTGTTCTGTATTTGGCATTGCCTACTTAACAACCTTTCATCCCTACTGCCTGCCAGTCTATTCTACTTTCCTTGTCTCATATCTGCCAGTCTAATCATCATGTCTCTTCTGCCATTCTTCCTTCTTCCCTCTTGCCTGCCAATCTAGCCTACCTTTCTCCTTACATTCTTGTCAGCCTTAACTACCTACTTTCCTTCTGTCCTTCGTTCCTACCTTCTGACCTTCCTTCTTTCCCCCCTTCCTACTTTCTGACCCTCCTTCTTTCCTTCCTTCCTACCTTCTGACCTTCCTTCTGACCTTCCATCTTTTCTTCCTTCCTTCTTAAGCTGATGTAGCTTTCATTTCTCTGTCAGTCAAATCAGTCTACTTTCCTTTCCTCCCCTAGCAAGTTTACTTTCACTTTTGCCAGTTTCTCCTGCATATAAAGCAGGTGCTAGTAGTATGTCATGGAGACTGACTGATGTTCAAACATAGGTATTGTACCATTTTATCTTTCATATGCATTTCTCACTACAGCCCTCACTTCCTGATTTGTACTCCATCAGCTTTAGAGAGGGCTAATTCATGTCACCACTATTATCCCAAAGAGATCTAAAGCAGCAGCGGACTGATACAGATGTACATACTTCCTTCTGATGTTGTGCAGAGAAACTTCCTATAAAAATTTATCCTTGCTGAATGAAGTGTCACTAAAGCAGGCAAGAATCAAGATTCATTCATTTTTATATCCCTTGACTTTCTTCCCTTCATTCTTTCTTCTTCCTTCTGCCTACGGGTGACTTTGCACTTTCTCTTCTGTCTTTCTTTCCTTCATTCTTTCCTCTTCCTTCTGCCTGTGGGTGACTCTACACTGAGTGACAAGCCAAATGATTTTCTGTACACCAGGAAACCATTTACTATGCTGGGTGGTAACCATATAACCAAAGTATGGCACCTGGTGGTTTAGTGGGTAATAAAGAGACTCCAGTCGGATTGAACCTGTGTAGGTTTATATCCAAAAGGTGGTTGGGGTTTATTGCTCATATAATGCCACTCAGGGATGAGTGAGGTTGATCACTTATCTTAAATGTCAGGACCAATTTGCCTAGCCCTGGGCTCTTACGCTCCTCATGGGGCAACATAGGGATGGATGGACACATTGAAAGAATGGAGGTTGTTGGCAGGGGTAAAAAAACTGAGTGAGAAAGAAGGTCTGAGACCTGATCAAAATTGCATAGTTGAGAGCTGGTGGAAAAATAAAAAAAAATAGATTACATAACAATCAAAAAAAGATTCAGAAACACAGTGACACAATGCAGAACTTACCTTGGTGTGGACTGTGGGCAAGGATGTGACCATGTTCTGGAGGTTGTAGAGCTGAAGGTGAGATTAAAAGAGGAAAGAAAAACCAGCGAAAATAAAAAAGAGACTGGAGTTCGCTACAGAGGGAGGACGCCAGGTCCACTTTAGAAATTGAAGTGAGAAATAGATATGAAGTTTTGGAGGATGAAGCTGAGGAAGTTGATGGGATGGAGGAGGACTGATGAAATTTGCAATGAGCGTTGCTGGGAGGAGTGGAAGTGGTGGTGCCAGAGAAGAAGAGAGGAGCGAAGCAGAGGTGGATGACAGAAGAAATTCTAAAGCTGATGGAAAAGAGAAGACACTGGAAGGGAGACCAGGAGATGGATGGGGAGTTGGATAGGGAAGTAAAATGGAAGTGCAGGGAGAAAAAAGAAGAATGATTGAACCGAAGATTTGAGGAGGTGGAGCAGCTTGAGAGGGTGAATTCTCACCAGATGTATGAGAAGATAAAGGATATACTGTAACTGGAAGGAGGAGGCCAACGAAAAGCTCAGTAATCAAGAACAAACAAGAAAATGTATTGATGGAAACATCGGAAGTTTTGAAAAGATGGGAAGAATATACACTGTAACGTAGCTGTATGGTAACACAATAGGTGATGGACCATAGATGATGGGTGAGAGCTGGAAGGACCGCCAATTTTGAAACAGGAAGTAGAGGGATGAGCAGGGGAAAGGCTGTGGGAGAGGATGAAGTATCAGTTGAAATGGTGGAGGCAGCTGGTGACTTTGCATTGCAGAAAATAACAGAATTGGTGAATAAAATATATGACACTGGCAGATATATGACACTGGTTGAATTCAAGAAGTGATGAGGGAGTTGGTAATTCCAAAGAAAGAAGGGACAGTGGAGTGTGAACAACATCATATGATAAGTATTTCGAGTCAGATGGGAAAAATACAGAAGTAATCCCTCAGTTATCCGATGAAATAGAGCCCAAGGCATGTCTGGGTAATGGCAGTGTCCGGATAATGAACAATATTCTCCTAATATACCCAGACCCTACCTATACCCAAACTCCAACCTATACCTAATATATTTGTACAGTACCTCTGCTTACTTTGGCAGTGTTTTCCAGACATTCAGGCATATTTAGACATCAGAACACACATAGGAATATCCAAAGTAATGCTAAACACCAAGAAAACCATGCAAAACAAACACCAAAAACCAAAAAACACTACCTATACACTGCTGTATGTACCGTGCCCCTCCTAATTTTGACACTATTTTCAGGTCAGTGTGCCATATTTAGACATCTGAACACACATAGGAATATCCAAAGTAATGCTAAACACCGAGAAAACCATGAACAAAAAAAAAGAAAATTGAAAACCAAAAAACACCCAAACTATACACTATTGTACAATATATACAGTTCCTCTCCTAATTTTGACACTGTTTTCAGGTCAGTCTTCTATAATTAGACATCAAAACACACATAGGAGTATCCAGAGTAACGCTAAATGCCCAAAAAAACATAAAAAAAAAAAGCAGTGAAAACCAAAAAATACCCTACCCATACACTACTGTATGTACAGTACCCCTCCTAATTTTGTTACTGTTTTCAGGTCAGTCTGCTATATTTAGACATCAAAACACAAATAGGATTATCCATGTTAATGCTAAACACCAAGGAGACAGTGCATAAACATCAAACATCCACAAAAACCCTCAGTCCGGTTGGAAAATCAGTTATGTGACACCAGTGATAACTGCTTCCGGGCCCCCCAAAATTCCACAGCCAAATATGCCACCGGAAATTGGTTAAATTGGTATAAATGGTATACCATAGTCTTTGCTGGTGTTTATACTAAAAGATAAGTTAATAAAAACACAGAGAACTGATGAGTAAAAGTACAGAAGTGCAGTGAGAATAAAATGTTCAAAGTAAAATGTACCTTCAAATAGCTTCCCACCATCCTAGTGCAAAATTTTGCCAGCATCTTCCAAGAGTTAAGCACATGTCAAGATGCAGAATTTCATGAGCTTTCTCCTGATCACTTCAGAATTTCAATAAAACCAATTGTATTCAAATAAATCGCAAAAAAATGAAAAAACTCACACAAGTCAGTGTTATCAGCATAAAGGAGGGGAGGGACTGAGGGAGTGAGGGGGGAGCCGGGAGGGTATGAAGGGGAGATGGGAGGGAGGAAGAAGCGAGGCTATGGACAGGATTTTTACCCTTCTGTCACGAAGCAGACGGGTGCTTTTACCATACATTTACTCGTGGCTTGTGGTCTGTTAGATGCGTGGCGGCCATTCGGAAACAAACCAGGCTACTTTGGACGTTTGGTAGAGAGGCGGACAGCCACTGTCACCGAACGTGTACCTGTGGCTTGTGGTCTGTGTTCGATGTGTGGTGGCAGTTGGGAAAGACTTCGCCTGGTGGCTATGCAACTTTGGACATTCGGTGGGGATGCGTACGGACGTTTTGACACGACTTAGGGTTACAGTCGTATTACTCGGGTGCTGGAGGTTCGTTGGGAGTGATCGGAAAAGTGCACTACTTTGACCATTCAGTACAAGGGTGTATGGACATTTTAGCTCTGGTTGTGAGTTACGGCCTATTTCCTGCTCATGGCCCAAGCCCAGCAACCACAATACTGAATGTTTGAACATGCTGGCCAGCTGGCCGAAGTTCTCAGGGATTTTTACATCCGGATAATAGTAAGTAAATTTGGATAATGGTTTAATAGAGCCAAGATATGGTATCTGGATAATGAACAGGTCTGGATACTGCACATCTGGATAAATGAGAGGTTACTGTAGTTCTCAGAGTGATCCAAAACAGAATAAGAGAAAGATAGACAGTGCTGTAATGAGTGATCCAAAACAGAATAAGAGAAAGATAGACAGTGCGGTAATGAGTGATCCAAAACAGAATAAGAGAAAGTGCTGTAATGAGTGATCCAAAACAGAATAAGAGAAAGATAGACAGTGCTGTAATGTGGCGCATGAGCAGTGTGGGTTCAGAAAGAGTAAATGGACCATTGATGCAATAATTTACTTGAGAAGGATTACAGAAAGAGCGATGGATTTGCAAAAAGAGATATAAGTAATCTCTCTATTATTCAGACGCCCATTATTCGGATCCCCCACTATTCGGACATCGTGGGCTGTCCACCCCCCAAAATGCCCAAAAATTCGGAAAAATCCGAAAAAATCCGATTTTTTTGGACCGCGTCAGTTTGAACTTCCTGCACGCGCCGATTGGCAGTGTTTACGCGCGTGGCACCTGTCTGTCCGTCCCATTTCCCGCTCTGCTCCTGGCTCATGAACACGCTTCGACAATGGCGGCCGAAGTGATTGCTTTTGTGGTGATACCCTACCTCCTGCAGGGTCTGATGCTGCTCTTTACCTTCTTCATCATGTGTGATGATGGCCCTGCCTCCTGAGAAGAGGAAGAAAGTGGTTCTGACTCTGGAGAAGAAGAGGGAAGGGTATTGGAGAAGGTGGACGCAGGGTGGCCGACATCACGGATTCGTCGTGAATTCAATCTCCCTCGCTCCACCTTGTTTGAAATCAAGAAGTCCCGAGACAAACTACAGCAGTACACGGCTGATTTTGCTTCGAAGACCAAACGAAACGTGGAGAGGAAGTTGATGTTTAGTCCTAAGAATGCAGACATTGACTGATCCACGCTGATTTGGTATTGACAACAACGTGCTGCTGGTGTGTTGGTACGTGGAATGGAGCTGAAAGCTGCTGCTGAGAAGTTCGCAAGGCTCCAGGACTTGTCACTAGACCACACGGGAATTAACTGTTATGTACAGTGCAGTGAAGTGATGTGATCCCAGTTATGCAAAAAAAACGTTGTGGAAAGTGTTGGTGAGAAGTGCTGGTGATTGTCAATTGCAAAGGTGTGTGTGGTGCAATTTCTTCGTGTCAAAGTCTGAGATGATAGAGCGAGTTATACATCAGGACGGCGGCTTCTTTTTCGTAAGTACCCTAACTTCATCAAAATTCCTTGTTTTGTTCTTTCCATTTCATTAATCTCATGCATAAACTGTGTGCAAGATGATTTCCATAATGATTTTCATGTCTAACCAATTTTCAGCATGCTGTAAATGTGTTAAAAAATTTCCCTAAATGTTAATCATAATTTAACGTTTTCAATTTAATTTTTTCATGCATGGTTTTAAGTGCACCAGCTATGGAAAAGGTGAATGCCAATGAATTTCATGTCTGGTCATAACCTAACCTAACCTAACCTAACCTAACATTGTGTTAATCATAATTTCCTGCTTTTAATTTAATTCTTTCATGCATGGTTTTAAGTG